>JAPYZL010117031.1:0-32434 GCA_030522825.1 Platygaster orseoliae
CTCGTGATAACTCAAATTTTCCATACTTTACGGGGTTTTCTGAATTTTTTAAAGATTTCTCGGATTTTTCAAGATTTACCGACAATTTCGAGATTTCCCGGATTTTTCGGGATTTCCCGATATTTTTTTCCCGACATTTTCGGGATTTCCCGACATTTTCAGGATTTCCTGATATTTTCGGGATTTTCCGACATTTTCGGGATATCCCGAAAAACTCGGGATCCGTCCCGACCCCATGCAAAATTTCCCGACCCATCCCAAACCGTCAAATTCTCTATCCCGCACACCCCTAGTTATAAGCAAAGTTTTGGAGTTATTAACAAACTTGATGGAATTATTGCTGCTCGTCAATTTACGGTTTTGTGTTGGGAAACTTTCTTGTAAAAATATGAGCTATATTTTTTATCGTCGTTTACATTGGTTTTTTCGGCGAACTGCAAAAATAATATTTGCAAATTTATGATTTTTTTACAACTTGAGATTTCATTTCTTAAATTCTTTATATTATATTTTATATCAATTATATAATTTTATGATGAAACTTAACGATTTTACATTATATGATTTTCTTTGTAATTATAATCTGAAATGACGATCATTTTCAATGATAAAATTATTAAAATTTTCATGATTGAATATGAATTGTGAAGTTTACATTATATACTTTATACTGAGTGTTTCTCTTGAAAGTGGACACTAGATATAGGTTGGTATACCTGAGTCTATTGCGTGAACATTGTCTCAGGTATACCAACCCATATCTAGTGACCACTTTCAAGGGAAACACTCTGTATATATTTCATATTTTTCTTTACTTTTATTTCGAATCATTAAAACGACTCGAAAGACATTCTCTTTTCGTCCTTTTTTCTCAAGACTAGTTTCCATTTTACGTGTCTCTCTTGCACTGCAGTAGGTTCCGAGTCGTCTTAGAAACGAATCGATTTAAGTACATCTAGTTTTAATACTATTCTTGAAAAACATTTTGTCATCCATTCATGTAATCCGATATGGTCTACTGGTTAGGATATCTGGCTTTCACCCAGAAGGTCCGGGTTCGATTCCCGGTATCGGAATTTTTTTTTTCGCGGAGAAAAATAAATATTTTTACAATAAAACTTTTGCAGATATACAATTGTGATTTCAACAATATGATCAATTAAAAATTTTAATTTTTAGTAACAAACATATGAAATGTAAATTGCTATGAAAAAATGAAAACTTTCCCGACATTCTTAATATTAGGATAGAAAAACGCAGAAAATGATAAAATTATTCAAAAAATATTAATTTGGCAATAACTTCTTCAGGGTTATCGTCAAATTTTCGAATTAGTTGTATAAATAATATGAACCTAGTTTTTTAACTGTAAAACAAAAATTCTATTAAGTTAGTGGTATCGGTAATTTTTTGTCACTATTTATAAAATATATATTTTATCACTACAACTTTTGCACATATGAGTATGCAATGGCAATTTGAACAATATGATCAATTTTCATTTTTAATCATTAATTTAAAAATTTCTAAATAAACATTACTACGAAAAAATGAAAGTTTTCCCGATATTTGGATAAAAAAATGCAGAAAATGATAAAATTATGAAAAATACTTAATTTATCATAATTTTGTCGAAGTTGTAGAATTTTTAAATAAGCGGTATGTATTATATTTTTTTTTTTTAATTCAACAAAACAAACATTGTATAAAATGTTACACTTTCGATACGAGTTGATGCACATAATACGTTATTAATTGAGATGTTCCATGAATAAAAAAGTGAAAACTTGTGACATCTGTTTTCTCGTTTCGGTGAAATTCTTCTGGACAATGCTGCGGGTCCACTAACAAGATGTCACATTGGGGATAAACACAATAAGTGAAAAGACTGGGAATGAATTCAATTGTGTCAAGAGAGTCTTCTTTGTTCGCAATTGAACTTGGTCTGACCGTATCTTGAGCTTATCCACTTTTCTACAAGCCTTTCAAAATATCACTTGACGAAATCCTAACTATTTTATTTCTAAAGAAACGAAAATTCATAAACAAAAAAATTAGAGTTATGAATTTTTGGAAATGGAAGTTGAAAATTTTAGGTTTGCAAGAAGTTTTTACTACGGTAGCGAAAAAGATTTATTGAGGTAACAAAAAAAATTCGTTCTGTTGTGTCGAGACAGCACATTTTTTTAGGGATACAGCAAATCCTTTTTTGTATGTGAAGAGTTCAAGTGCAGTAATCCAATACTATTGAAGAATTTCACTTTCCCTAAGCACGAAGCTAATCTGAACAATCCATTTCACGTCGCCTACTTCCAAGTAACTCGACGTTTGTGGTTATTTCGAGGGAGAAATTAAATCTTCCAAGATTAAGCACCGTAATGACTTTCATCTATAACCATAAAGTAACTCGAACTTTTTTTGAAAACTACCATTTTTTCTATTTAAGGGCTTTTTTTGTGATATGAAATGTAAAGTTGTTTAAAATTCGATGATTGACGTTCATTTTTTCTTTTTTGTAGTTTTTCGAACTTTTGAGAAATATAATAATAAAAAATAATTATGAAGAAATATTTCTGGGATTGAAAATTTCAAGTTACTATTGAAATTTTTATAATTATCAAACACTCCGAACTATAAAACATGTTTTTTTATTTAAAAAATTTTGAACATTTTTTTGAAACAGAATGTTCAAAATTTTCTATGACAAAATAATTAAGCCTCTTTTGAAATGATGCGAATTTTGGATTTTCTATAACTATTGGAAATTAAAAAAATTATGTTTTTTGATTTTTGAAAGAATAAATCTTTCAAAATGAAGCACCGTAATGACTTTCATCTACAACCATAAAGTAACCCCAACTTGTTTTGAAAATTACCATCGTTTCTATTGAATACCTTTTTTTGTGATATGAAATTAAAAATTGTTTGAAATTCGATAATTGACGTTCATTTTTTTTTTTTTTTTTTTTAAACATTACTAATAAAGGATATTTTGGGATTGAAAATTTTAAATTCTTACTAAAATTTTTAAAATTATATCAAATATGTACGAACTATACAACATTTTTTTAAAACAGAATTTCCAAACTTTTCTATCGCAAAATAATTAAACATTTTTTGAAATGATGCGAATTTTTGGATTTTCTATAAGGATTTACAATTCGAAAAATTGCATGTCTTTTGATTTTTCAAAGAATAAAAATGTTCCAAAATTAATCACCGTAATGACTTTCATCTATAACCATAAAATAATATAAACTGTTTTTTCAAACTACCATTTTTTCAAATTTAAGGGCTTTTCATGTGATATAAAATGGAAAGTCATTTGGAATTAGATGAATGATGTAAATTTTTTTTTGTGATTTTTCGAATTTTTAAGGAAGAAATATGTATAATATTGTATTATAAAGTAATAATGGAGGAATATATTAAGATTAAAAATTTTGAAAATTGTTTTTTTAATTTTTATAATTTTCGACTATCTTCGAACGATAAAACATTTTTTTTTATTTTACAAATCTATTGCATATTTTATAACTAAGATTGTAAGAGGATATAACACAATTTCTGTAGTCATACAGAATTTTCTACAGTAAAATTATTAAATATCTTCTGAAAAAATGTCAGTTTTTTGGATTTTCGTCAACTGTTGAAAATTTTTGAAATTTTCCGTTTTTTAATTTTTCTAAGATTTTAGAAAGTTGAAGGTGAAATAAAACTACTCAAAAAATTTTAAATGTTGTAGAAATTGGTTGAACTCGTGGTTTTTCGTAATTTGAGATTTGTATCGAAAAACGTGTTACCATAATTATGCATATTTCGAAAAAAATAAAAATGAATACGATGTACAAAGTTTATGTACATTTTCTGAAATTTTAAAAATCATTTGATTTTTTGAGTACGCTGGAGGATCTTCGAAACTTTGATTTTTAGATGTTTTAAAATTTTCGAAATACCAATTATAATGCAAACCATTCAAAACTTTCTAAATACCATGAAAATTTGTCGAAAACACTAAGATATCTAGTACCTAATCTTGAAGTTTCTCAAATTTTATAAAAAAAATGAAAAATGCATTATCATGCATATTTCGGAGAAAAAGAAATTGAACACAATACACAAAGTATATGAACATTTTCTAAAATTTTAGAAATTATTTGATTTTTTGTGTACGCTTCCGAATCATCGCAATCTTAGATTATTTTGATGTTTTAAAGTTTTTGAAATTTCAAATATAATACAAGCTTTCAAAATTTTCTGAATTTCATGAAAGTTCGTTGAAAACACTAAGATTTTCCATAATTTTCCAGTAGGGTAGAATGGCGTTAAATCGCTACGGGGTTAAGGGGAAGCGAGCGCCACCGGCTTTCCAGTGAGTGCGAGAGAGATGGGTAGAATGGGAACCACGCCAGAGCGAGAGAGAAGCACGATCCCAGCGTCGCTTCCCCTTAAACAACCAATGGCCTCTAATTTTTTTTCATAAAGTCGAATCGAATGACCGTCGTTACAGTGAATAATGATCGATACAACGCAACTTTGTCAAAAAGTTCAACTACCGCGCGTGTGTTGTAACCTGAGTTCAGACAAAAAAAAGGTTTCACGTGTTCTCGCCGCGGTATTTTCAGTCGACAAAAGTTTAAAATTCTACAAATCAGTGAAGTGCAGAAAGAAAGGTAAGTGTTTTCTAAGAGCAGAATTACATACTGAATCCAAATCTTTCATTGGTTTTACAATATTCAAATTTGCTAAATAGTTATTCGCCTTAAAAAATAAAAAACCACGTGGGGTTGAATAACCAGTCAACAGGTAGGGTGAAACAACCACTTATTCATGTACATGAAAATGTAGCAAAACTTATCATTTTTTTCAAACATTATGCCGCGTTCTTACGCGAAGAAGACGCCCAAACCAGACGAGAAGATGATTGAAATAGCTGTTCAGGATGTTCAAAATCGCGAAAAAGTGCTCGCTGTTGCTGCCAAATATGAGGTTCTATGAGGAGTTTTGCAGAGTCGCGTGCAGCGGAAGACAAATTCTTTAATTTTGTTAACAGAAATATTAAATTGAACTTGATAAATTTATTAAACTCCGACCCTCTCCCAAAGCTGCACCGAGAAAAACAACAACTCGATGCCAGCAAAAAAAAAGAAAATCTGCGGTGTTGACCGACGAAACTGTATTAGAGACTGGAAAATGTGGCCAAGAAGAAGGAGAGAAAAGCATTGGCGACCATGGAAAGGTAAAAAAAAGATTCTAAAGAAATTTTTCGAGAAAAAAAAACCAAGACATGGCGGCCAAAGACGATACTCGTCGCTCCAAAAGAGGTCGTCCAAGGGAAGTAGTATACGTTGAGGAAAATGACGTCAACGATTAACGAAGGTCTAGAGAAATTTCGTCAAGTTCATTTTGTTCTTCTGTAACTTTTTGTAAAATTCTGATAAAATAAAACCCTTAAAATAAAAATGTTTGTCAATTTTGATATGAAAAGAACGTTTGGTTATTTCACCCTATTTGGTGGAGTAAAACAACCATTTTACACTTTTTGTTCAAATGCAAATAAATGATAAACAATGCGAATTTGAAAAAAAATGTTCTTATGAGTTTTGCAACTAAGGGTTCAACGAACTAAAAACAGTTGAAATTTTCATATTATTATGATAAACAAAGTTTTTACAGAGTTCTAAGCACAAAAATGGTTGTGTAACCCCGTTATACCCTATTTTCCAAATTTTTCATATTTTTAATGAAAAAAAAAAACGTATTATGTTGTATATTTCGAAGTATAATGATACTAAGCACAATCTACGAAATTTATGAACATTTTATGGAATTGAATAATTTTTTGATCTTCTAAGAACTTTTAAGGATCTTTAACATCCTGGATTTTTTAAATATTTTACAATTTCCGAAACTTCAATTATAATACAAATCATTCAAAACTTGCTCAATTTCATCGAAGTTTGTTGAAAATCCTAACAATAAGATTTTCCGTAATTTTCCAACACTTTTCAAGTTTTCCAGATTTTAAATAAAAAAGGAAAAACACATTATCATTAGTATTCGAAGTGATCGGATTGTGAATACAAAATCTGAAAAATTTATCAACATTTTCTGAATTGAAAAAAATTTTTTCATTTTCTGAGAACTCTTCAGGATTTTCAAGTTAAAAGCTTTTTTGATATTTAAAAATTCAAAAATTTCAAACATAAAACAAACCATTTATATTAAAATTCGTTGGAATCACTCAGATTATTCCTAATTTTCCAACACTTTCAACATTTTTTTCAAGTTATTTAAGAATTCTTAAAAATATTGATAATATCCGAGATATTTCCAATTTTTAAATGAAAAAAAGGTAATTAAAAAAAGAAAATACGATTTAAATGTGCATTACTTAAGTATTAATATTTAAATTAATAAAGTCTTAATACTGAAAATAATAAATGTGAAGAAATTATGAAAATTGAATTTGGCACGTGACGTTCGAATATCGACAATTCAAAATTTATTTAAAATCTTTTAAATTTTATGAAAATTCATTGAAGCCAGTAAGATTTTCCGTAATTTTCCAACAATTTCAAAAATTTATTCAAATACTTACAAAATCAACCCAAATTTTTCCATTAAACTTCAATTTTTTTTGATATAAAAGCTTATCATAAGAAATCAAAAGTTTTTTAAAAATTCTCGAAAATCTTGAAAATATCTACGACATTTTCAGTTTCTCAATTAAAAGAAAAGTTGAAACGACAATACGAATTCAATTTAAAAAATTAAGTATATAAATTTCAATGTTTAAATTCCTTTTGCTGAAAGTTGTAAATTCGGAAAAATTCTGAAAATTGAATTTGAACATCGCCAATTAAAAATAAAAAACTTGCAATTTAAATCTTCTATTTTATTGATTTGAAAATGGTATGACTTTGGCAATGTAAATGATTCGGTTGGATTCGACCAAAAATCGAAGAAGAGCGCCACGAAAGGATATATTTCCATTTTATCGTGCAGACATGACCAGAATAATAAAACTTATGGGTCAGGAGTGTGGAATTGATAAAGCAAACCGAGGCATAATTCATATTTATTTATGTACGTCTCAAGGTAACAAGACTTTTCCAAAAAAAGCCCTTTCACACTTTTCCAGCAGAATTTTCCTGAAAAATTTTCAGCAAATAGAAAAAAAAAATTTTCCAGGAATTAAATCATGAAACAACTCGTAATATAATTCATATTTATTTATATATATATATATATATATCTATATATATATATATATACGCAATTCTTTTCGTTTTTTGTTCATACAATTTCCAGATTATAATTTTACCTGCAACATTTATTTAATAATATATATATATATATATATATATATATATATATATATACACTCTAACAACATATAACGGTTTTTTACGTAACGGTTTTGTTTTTATACAGAATCACCTCAAGCACATACATGTTATACAGTCGTTTCCATAAACTATTGATTTTTCGATTGATTTCCGTTTTTCCATCGTGGACAATATTTTTTTTCTTTATTATTATTATTATTATTTTGTTGTCGAGTAGATTACAGTTTTGTGTTTGTCAACTCGCTTGATCAACAACATAATTTCTTCACTCTCGCAAGCATTTGTACAAGCTCATTTTGCGTACATGGCAAATTGTGAAATGAGGAATCTGTGCATTTGTTCGAGTGTTAACGATCGCACTTTTTTTGTCATTATTAACGGCGAGATCGTCGATTTCGCGAGAACGCCTCGAGCAGGTGAGGAAATTTAAGAGTCGAGAGCAAAAAATTTAACGGTTCTTGAGGCGGGTGCTAACGGGTTATTTTGGTTGCTCGAGGTCTCGGATTTTTTGGAGAACGTGGACTGAGGAAAGTGTAAAAATGGCACGGAAAATATAGTGAAATCTCGGAATTCTTGACTCAACGGAGTTGAAATCTAAAAAGAGTTATTGAAATCTTCAAATGAAAACATCAAACTAATTTTTTTGACAGCCCATTATTGACCTGTTATTGATCTAACAATGGGCAAACTTATGGCTCAATGGTGGGTCATATTTTCGGTCCCAGTTTTGCACCAGAATTGGTCCTTCAGATTGATTGTTCGGTAAGATCCATAATGGGATAGTCATTGACCCAAATGATTGGTTTTCAACAAAACGAGGATTAGCTGTGTTATTTGTAAATAGTGCTTTGAACAGAAATCCATCGAAGAGTTGAAACAACTTGTTTGCAATGTAATTTCATATCAAGTATCTCAGTCAATTATGGATCCATTATGAATGATCAGTTATGACCTCTTGTTTGGCCAAAATGATGGGAATAGTTTTTTTGACAGCCCATTTTTGATCCATTATTGATCCATCAATGATTAAATTCATGGCTCGATGATAGATCATATTTCTGGTTCCAGTTTTGCACCAACACTGATCCTTCAGATTGATCATTCCCCAGTCCCAAACTGAGCTATTCACGTGTAAATCATTATGAATGATCAGTGATGACCTCTTGTTTGGCCAAAATGATGGAAATAATTTTTTTACAGCCCATTATTGATCCATCAATGATAAAACTCATGATTTTTTTTGAAAATCAATTATTTTGAATTTTGTATAATCAATTTTGAACGCTAATTTTTTTTATTAAATTTATTAAAAAAATAATATGTTAAAAAGTAAGGCTAGAAATGAAAAAATTAAGGATATTGATAGAGAAATTTCAAAATCAGAAAAATTGTGATTTCAATATATTTTTGGTCAGAAATTTTTGTCAACACAAATTTACATTCTTTTTTTAACTGCTTCTTCAACAATATGACTTGAATGATTTTTTTTAAAATTAATATTCTTTCTGAGAGAATGTTTTTTTATTGATTTTTTAATCATTCAAGCAAAAGTATGCTATTTTCGAATGATTCGCACGTTTTGCAATAATTTATAACCCAAAACCTTTATATGATAAAGAAATTTTATTTTTTCCAATTATAACTGACTAAGAATGAATTGAATTCCATTCAGTGGTGTGATTTGATCATTCGTTCTATTAACGAAAAAAATTTTTAGTTCTTTATGTTTCTAATACAAAATATCAAGATAACAAATCTTTTTTTATAAATTTTTTTGAATAATGAAATTTATACCCATAACTTTTTTCCATTTTTTTTTCACCAATTTCTTTTAAATTTTTACTTTGCAGTAAATTTAATACAAAAATTCTTTTTTGAAAGTATATGAATTAAAATACTGAATGATTATAATGAAAAGAATTTAATTCATTTCACAACAATAATACATAAAAATCCAGTCAATTAAATTTCTTGATGCAGAACATTTTTACAATTTTTAAAATGTCTGATCTAAAAGATTAGTATCACTTATTTGTTCGATCTTGAAATTTCTATCATTGTATAATACATTTAATTTAAAAAATCGTCATAAAAAATTTTTAAGGTCTAGAATTCGAAATGACTGATTTTTAATTAGTCAATTTCAGTTAAATGCATTTTTTCATTTACAAGTCTATCACAATTACTTTACTCATACAATAATTTTTCTACTGTAGAATCAAAATTTTCAAATTTGTTAATAACAATTCACACATTTTGCGATCAAGTCTTTAACCAATAAATTGTAAAACTTAAAATTCACTTTATCGTGATTTCAGCTTGTCAAAAAATGCTGTAAATTGTTATTTTTCGAAATAGACGTATAATTTATTTTATTTATAGTAAATATATATCGTAAATTACAAAAAATTATATCAAATTATATAAAAAAATTATATCAAAATTATATCAAAATTATATCAACCAATTGGCAATTAAAAATCTCTAAAAAAAGTCCTTGTTTTCATTTTAAAAGTTTTTCATAATCAAAGTTATAAATTTTACTTACAAGCCTTGCGAAAAAACTTCAATAATTGATTTTCAAAATCCATCGAAACTTTACTTTGAAACAATTTAGACAATGCATTGCTAACAATAAGTTCCTTCGATTTTTGTGGAAAAGATAGAATTTACGTAGCAATCTACTATTGTATTTACTCTATGAAATCTCTTTTCCATCGATTACTTCTATTTACGTTTCATCTTTTATGAAATCAGGTAGCTTGTTACATTATGAAACTCGTTTGTCTCATTTAGAAGCCTTGAAAGTTCCGTGACTTGATTAAATTTTCACCTATACTCGAAATCAATGTCTAAACAACACAAAAAAGTTTACAAACTTTATTTTTGTTTGTTTACTGCATATTCGAAGAATGCGCAACAAATTTCAACTTACAAGTCGTGAGTTTTTCAATATTTTCCGACAATAAAAACTTTCCACAGCCCATCTCCAAAATTCTCCAAGTTTTATGCAATTAAAGGAAATTAGGTAATAAATACAGTTTTTACTAGCAAGTTCAACCCTCTAATCAACAACTGTAAATGCTTATCTCTCCTCTAAAATTTGTACAAAAATACGGTCAATCAACGTTGAAAGAATTCACCAACAATTCACATTTCCATATGAATGCAATCCATCGAAAAAATCAAAGCACATTTCAATTTCACTCACTATTCAAAATCATCACAGGGTTCACATTCATGTTCTATAATGCAACGAATCCGCCTATTTGACCTACGTAAAAATCGCCATCTCCATCGTACAGATTTTCTCAATTCTGCTATCAATTTTTTTTTTACATTTTACTGAAAACTACTCCAAATTATACACGTATTCTTACAATAACAGTAAAGATGACAATCCATTGGCAAGTTTTCAGTATTCACATTTTGGACGAAACCGCTTTTCATGCATTTTCGAGAAATTTTTCGTATTTTTCAAAGATTATTATTTCAAAAATGCTCATTTTCAAGGGGCTCGCTACGATTACTACAGTCATCGATGTTTGAGCATTTTAGGCCATTTTCCACGATTTCGCCCTATCAAATAATGTTTAATAATGTTTTTCTTTTTTTGGTTTGTTTGTTGCAAATATACCTATATTTCAGTGGCGGATACAGGTATTTTAAAATTCGCGATTTTGTAATCGTGAAATTCGTACGGATTTTCTTGTCCAGCAATGAATGATGAAAAATTCAACATTTTATTTTCCCGAAAAATTCCATTTTCCTGCAGGATTTACAAGTAATTGATTTTGAATTCCAGATATATCAATATTAGGAATTATATATATAGATATTTTATGCAAAAACTTCAACGGGTGAAAACCCTTTACATTGTGTGTAATTACAAAAATTGGCGTTATTAAAAAAAGAAATAGGCCAAACAATCAAATTAATACAATGGGAACATACAAAGATGTATAAATGATTGATCCATCTTGTCGCAAACATGAATAACCAAAAAGTGTGTCAATCATTTGCATTCGGAAAAATCATAAATTTTTATCTACCACCCCCCTGTACCCGCCTTTCCCTGCATTTTGTTTCCATTTTCTCTACAAATACGACTTTCACAATGAAATTCTAGTGCCAAGTCAGTTGTGAATTGCTGCTTTTAAAAAGCACTGGAGAAAAGTTTATTATCCATTTACCACGTTACTTCGGTTGAATTACGAGGGAGTTTAACTTGTCGGTAATTCTTTTCGCTAAGCGTCAAAACCTCAAAATGTCTTTTAGAAGTTGAAGATTCTTGCTAGGCAAGCTTTTAGGATCTACTATGGGAAAAGCTTTAGAAGGATTGTTCGGATAATTGACTATATGTATTGTACAGCGGAAAGTGGTCCCAACCTATTTAACCTGTTGTGTAAAAAACTTTTTGTTTGGTTATTTATTGAGGTGCAATAAACGGGGATGAAGGACGCTCGGAGTATTTTACAACATCTGCTCGGAAAGTTGCCAGTTTTAAAAAGCTGTGAAATCTGGTTGCAATTGATGGTCTTCAGTGTTGGAAAACTACTTCGGGTCAGGTTTCCGTATTTTTCGTGCACGAAACGAAATTAATTCACGTTTCTCGCGAGTTTTTTCGAAATTTCATTCAGTGGTTGTAAATGTTTTATGAAGTTTTGGGTTTTTTATTTTGAATTGTTCTAGATAAATGAGACATTGTGGAAGGAAAAGAGAATTATAATCATTTTTTATAGGCGGCGGCCTAGCTGGGAAATATTTTGGAAAAAAGATTATTGTTAATTTATAAATTTACACTTGTTTATTTTAGTTTCATTGTTGTTTATACTTTATTTTCAAAGTCTTTTCTACTTTAGTGATTTTTAAGTGTATGAACTATGAATGAATTTTTTAATGAATTCTAAATTTCATGAATTCGGTTTTCAAACGTGATTTTCAAATTTTATGAATTTTTTAACCGAAAAAAAAATGAGTCTTTCACGTTGCAAACCTGAATTCGCGTTTATTTCTAGGAGTAATTTAATATCACAGTTTTGTATGTATAAAATACAAAAATATTTAGTTAATAAAATTGTTCATTAGAAATTAAGTATTTGTCTTTTTAGAACCTCGAAAATCTCAAGTTTTTGAACAACCTCTGAACATATTCCAATTTTATCTTAAACAAATTAAATCTCATTTCTATTAACTCTCATTCAAATTATATTCTACTGATAAACAATGTAATTCAAATTATTTTACAATAACGTTCGAAATTGCAACAATATTTTTTTTCATTTTTGAAGAGTATTTGAGACTCAAAAATTCCCAGCTACGCCCCTGGCCGTAAAAATATAATAACCTTATAAAAACCTCAGAAAATTATTAAAAGAATCTAAGTTTTTTTTATCAGATTGTTTATTTCTTAAAAGGCAACCTTATAAAAACCTTATAAATCACATAATTTTATTATATTTATTGATGAGCAATTCAAGATATTATTTATATCATATTATTATTTAATTAAAATAGAGAAGAATTTGAAAATCCTAATCAGGAATAAATTTTTCATAAAACTTATAATTTTCCTATAAGGAATCGAATTTTTTTTGTAAGGATTGCAAGTTTCGATCTGAAACTAAATGTAAAGATAGTGTATAGTTTAAGAATTGTTTATAATCATAGTAAAGTCGTTGTCATGGAAAGTTATAAAACCATATGAATTTTTATAAAAACTATGAAAATGTGAGAAACATGAAAAATCATGTAAGACTACAAGAAAGTATGGAAAGCTATGAAAGACCAAGAAAAACTCTGAAAATTTCTATGAGAATTCGAATAACTTATAATTACATCAAATATGAGTAAGTTACATGGAAAAAAGTCTGCAGAATCGAAGTATAACTGGTTTTTTAGTTGATATTTGGTGAACTTTGTCATTTTTAAAAAGTATTATTTATGACATGATTTGCAATTTTTTTTAAATATAATGCATCATTTTTCAAGCGTATCATGTAACAATTTTTAATATTTTGAATTTATTTCACATTTTATGAGTCTTTATTAATAACATCAGTTTCCATAATTATCAAGAACTTGATGAAACTATTCGTTGCATTAATTTACTATTATTCAATAATTAATTAAATTATTATTATTTTATCACTTGATTATCAATTTACATAAAAAAAAGGTTTTCGAATATATTTCAATATATTCTTTAATGTTACTTTTTTGCGTATTATGAGTTATTTTTTAATATCGTTTTCAATATATTTTATAATAAATCAATTTCTGATAAAATTGATTTTGAACTGCAATCAGGAATTGAATAAAAATTTTTCTAGAAACAATTTACTATTATTTAATAATATGATCATATTAATTTATAAATAATTTTGAATATTCATAGTTTCAAAATATATTTAAATATATTTTTTACTATCATTTTTAAGCATATTATTTATGACATGGTTAAAAATTTTTTTATGCACTTTTAACCTTAAAGTTTTACATTTGGACGGGCTTTGAGACTAGAATTGCATAAAATACTGTATGTAACTTAGTGCAAATGTCTCATTTTGCGAAGACTATTCAAACCCTCGGTTTCGCCTCGGGCCTGAACCCTCGTCTTCGCCAAATTCGACCCTTGCACTACGTTCCATAATGTACTATTAGCGTATGATGCATAATATTTTAAGGGTATTATTTATGATATCATGTACATGAAAAAAGGACGTGAAAGAACTAATCAAAAAATTTTGTAATGAAAAATTGCACTGTATGTTGATGAAAAAATTAGCTAGACTCTCATTTGCAGCATTTTGTCCTAAATAAGTTGCTCACGTTTCATGAAATTACGAGTTATTTGAAATTTTTACGACTTTACTAGGGACAATTTTTTTATTTTGCAGGAAAGAGATTTTTCTAACCAGGTTCTTTTCCTTATACAAATTTTCATTTCTTTTAAAGGTTCCGAAACCCCCCTTAAAAGGTTCATCTTGCTTTTTAATATTTTTATCAGGTTTGGAATAAATAGGTTCATAAAGTTTTTATTAAGTTGCATTGATTATAGGTTCATAATTACCAGAAAACCCAAAAAACTGGTTTTCAAATTCCAAAACCCAAATGAAATTCCGTTGAAACAATCTCAAAAAAGTCGAAATCCATGAAACTTGAATGTAAAATTATGCGGAAACGTTTGCAGCGTCTCGTTTCAATTCCCGAATCTCGCGTTCGCGAAATACTTGGCCGAACTCGAAACTTTTCAAGCAACTCGTGGAGAAGAGCAACAAAAGCTTTCTTCGCCCTAAACTATATTCCGCGCGTATATACCAAACCGCAGGTGTCGTTTCGAGAAACCGATAAACGCTATTCATAGGCCACAAGCAGCATTCAAACAAAACCATTGTTTATCATCAGCAACGTTATTTCTCGCTAAATCATATCAACGAACGTGCACATTTTTTCCCTACATCTAAAGTTTGGTCTTTGAAAAAAAGCGAGCCGTCGTCGATGAGCTTTTTCTCAAGCTCGAAAAGTTTTTTTGGGCTTTATAAACAATTGTGAACATTTATACAATCATGACTAGCTATAACGTCAATCCTGCTGAATATTTTTGTTCATTATACATGGTTTACATACGCCTTTTTTTATGTATATGCTTATACATACGTGATATGTAAATGGAAGATTCATGTTGTGACAAATTTATGTCATAAGGTGTATTTTTCCCCTCTTTTATTATTACTCCTCTCGCGTTTTCGTCAAAGAAAACTCTCAAACAATTATTCAATGCCTTACGTTTTATAATCCTTTCTTATCATCTATGTTAGAACTTTTTTTGTTACATACTTTTTGGATAAACTCAGTATTTGTCAACGTAGCATAATTTTTGGCGATATCACACGACTATTCCAACTATAAACAAGTGTATTTGGCCATTTTTTGTCAGTTTAATTTTTTTTTAGAAAACATTTTCTACGTGGCTTTCGGGAAAAAGCTTTGGTATTTGGTGGTTTTTGGTTGGAGGAGAAAGCTTATAATTTTTCTGAATTGAATTTGCTATTAAAATTTAAAAATAAAGGTTAAATGTCTACATTTTTGAATTTTCAATATTAAGGAATTAAAAAATTTTCTAAATAATATGTATTGATTCTTTTAATTTGTGTACGAATACCGAAATTTTCACGGTACATGAGATCAAATTTAACAGTTTGAAAATAATAATTTTGTCACTATTTATTAGTGTTATAGGTTTTAACGTGGCATTGCCGTAATTAATTAAAATATTAATCAGATCGTCATAGAACTTTAAAATATTTCTTAATTGATTTTATCATAACTTTTTCTTTGACGATTTTTTCAAGTTATGTCACTGAAATAATAAAAACAATTAGTTAGATCGTTATTGATACATAAAAATTATAACTTTATGTACTAAAACGTCATTTCGACGTCATATTAACGTTTGTTTTAACACTAAAAAAAATTCATCTTGGCAATGGATTAGAAAAAATAAAAAATGCATTATTTATTTATCTCTATTTTTCACTGTTTATTTATTCTTAAAGATAATGTATGTCATCTTGAAAGATGATATCTTTGCTTTTCACTATCTTATTTTTTAATCTCACGATATTTCTTAAAGTGTTTTATAAAACATGACAAAAAACGATCGAAGATTCGATTTTTTTTCTAAATTTCATTATGTTTTTATCACATTTATTAGTAACGTGAATTTTTAACGTGAGATAATAAAAAAATGTATTATATCGTCAATAAAATGCATTATTTGTAATTTCATGTACTGAGACGTTCTTTCGACGTCATATTAACGTTTCTAGTCTATAAAGATACTTTAGAAACTAAGAAAAAAGATATAAAAATAAAATTAGATGAATAAAATAAATGATACATTTAAATAATTTAATATTTTAAAATTTTCTCACTGCTCTTTTTGAATTTTTTCGAAAAATTAAAACTGAAAATTCGACCACTTTTTGAAATTGAAAAAAATCTATATCAAATTATCAAATAATAACATAAAATATAGTCTAAATATATTTGAAAAATTAAACATTTTTAAGTCAATTAAAAATTTTTAAAAATATCTTCAATATCTTTGCTTTTCAGTATCTCACTGTTAAATCTCACGATATTTCGTACATCGTTTCATAAAACATAACAGAAAACGTTTGAAAATTCGATTTTATTTCTGAGTTTCAAAGTATTATAATGTTTTCATGACATTTATCAGTTTTCGTAAAGTAATCATGGGTCATTATTGTTAAAAAATTAAAAAAATTTATTAAATCGTCAATAAAAGGCATTGTTTGTAATTTCATGCACTAAATCATTTTTTGACGTCATAATAACGTTTTTTGTTTATAAAAGTACTCTCCAAAGAAGTGAAAATGAAACTGAATAAATGAAATTGATTCTATATTGACAAATAATTTTTTTCTTCATGATAGAAATAACACTGATAATAAAAATCACAACTTAAAAGTATTTCACTGATAATTTTGTATATTATCCAAAAAGTAAAATAGAAAATCCTGCCAATTTTAAAAATATTGCCAAACCTTCAAAGAAGTGAAAATTTTGTTCTTATTGGTAGAAATAACACAGATAATAAAAGTCACAACTTAAAAGTATTTCACTGATAATTTTGCATCTTTTTCAAAAAGTCATATAGAAAATCCTGCTAATTTTTAAAATATTTCCAAATCTCCAAAGCTGTTGCCCAAAACCCATAAAGAACCACTGCCCAAAATGAACGAGTTTCCCGAGTCTGTGATTTAGAATAGTCTTGAAATATTGATTCACAATCATTTCTCTAAAACTGCCATATTTTTAAGGTTTGTACAAAACGAACAAACTGGATATTCCGTGGAAACGATTCAACGAGGATAATTATAATTAACTCTAGGTGCGCACACAAATGCCGGTTGAACATTGTCCTTTGTACGATTATGATAATGCTAAATAATTGACGCTAATGCATTTCAGAACGCCACTTGACGGGGCTCACAGTCTCGCACGGGGTCATCAAAAGTTCACCTGGTCGTGACGTGGTCATTCTGCATTGTATATATACAATATCCTTTGAAAATATACATCTCCTTACTCCATTTTTCTCCCCATATTTTTTAATCCCGCGCGCGGAAAACTTGCTAGTTTCCGAATTTTTCCGCCTAAATAATCTCGTACTTTGTAAGTTTCGAAAAGCTCGATGAACCATGATACACGCGTCGTGTTCCGTGAAAATTGGAAAAACGATGTCACATTTTTGCGATTATATTCGCGACAGTTTTTGAGGGGTAGAATCAACGAAACACGTGGGATTCGAATTACGAGTATTTTTGTGGCCTCCACGTCGCCACATTTGTCTTGGTCTGTTTGACGGACCAATTTTCGCGCGACAGTATGTGTTTGATGATTGTACATTGATGACGCTTCGCTTCGACGAACCATAACACGTTTTTTTGAGTATTCTACATGTTTTGCGTGTTATTACATGATTTGGGGAACGACCTGTCAGAGAAATGTCGAGCGAGCCAGTTTGAAAAAAGGCTGTTAAGGGTTAAAAATGCATAGTACTGATTGCAAGCTCCAGGACTTGAGAGTACTCGATAGTATTCTGGAACTTTATGACGATTATAGTGTTTTTTCTGCTGGATATAGTCTTTTGCGACTGTATGGAACATTGTGAACCACCAGTAACTTTTGTAATTCATGTGGAGTAAGGTTCTGTTATTGTAAAATACTGAAGAAAGTTTCAGTAGTGCTATATAATGAGCAAAGATTGTCTGTCTTGCTCGAAAATGTTCTTCATCATAAAAAAAACTATTGAAAGTAGTGTTTTGTAGTGTTAGTAGGTGTCATGTAGTGTTATTAGTAAGTTTCTGTCGTGTTACATGATGTTACCAAACTTAGTTACATTCATAGTGCTCACAGTGTTTTTTATGCTGACGGTGTTCTTTATAGAATTAAAAATCACTGATAAAGTACTAATAAAAGTTTCAATAGTTTTTCATAATGAGCCATAATGTTCTATTTAAATTAACAATGTTCTTCATCACATAACAAAACATCATTGAAAGTAGTGTTTTGTAGTGTTATTAAGTGTCATGCAATGCTATAAGTAGGTTTTTGTTATGTTACATGATGTCACTGAAGTTGGTTTACATTCGAAGTGTTTACAGTGTTTTTTGATGCTGATGGTGTACTTCATAAAGTTACAAAACACTGATAAAGTACTGATAAAAGTTTCAATTATTTTTCATAGTTAGCCATGATGTTCTGCTTTACTTAACAATGTTCTTCATCACACAATAAAACACCATTGGAAGTAGTGTTTTATAGTATATAAAAAGTTATTAGTATTTAAGTGTCATATTGTGTTACATGGTATCACCAAAATTACTTATCTTCATATTGCTCAACGGTCTTGAATCTTGTGTCTTACTTGATAATGTTTTTCGTCATACAACAAAACATCTCCTGAAGTGATGTATAGTGCATATAAAGTTCATAGTGTTTTTCAAAAGTGTTATGTAGGGTTCTTTTTATTAGTAGATTTCCAGTATCACTAAAAACACTCACTTTTTATTATTTTGATAGTGTTTTTTTATGTTCATAATATACTCTGTAACACTACAGAACACTGTTGACTACTACTAATCTTTCTAATGTATGTACTCTAAATTTTCATTTATGAATTGATGAAACTTTCAATAGTGTTCCATTAAAAAAAATTTTTTTTTGTTACTTGACAATGTTCTTCATTACACAATAAAAGATCATTAGAAATAGTGTTTATGTCATAAAGTATTTATGGTGTTATGAGCTCGTTTTTTATGTATATTTTCGTGTCCTTTCATTGTGTCATTTAGTGTTCATAGTGTTAAAAGTGTTTATGTTTGCTTCCCAATGTTTATCAGACAACAAAACACCATAAAGTTGAAACACTTCGGGACGAAATTGGAAAAACAAGGAAAAACCTTCATCGAAACAATTCTAAACTCCAGATTTTCACCTTCTCACGTTATTATTTCTAATTCCTTCATACAGAAACATTTTTAGATCGTAAATTCGAATCGAATGCGAAAGGTCAAGTGGTCAAACCATAAAATACACGTTTCCACCAAACCCTAAACTACCTTCAAAAAGTTGAGAACAATATCTGGAAAGTTCACGTGTAAATAAGTGATCGAGAGTTTTTTTTTCGATGAAAGAGGTCACCGGGTTTGTGTTTTCCCGCAACATGTCGTCTCGAAGTATGGCATGTATTTCCATGATCAATATTATGCCGGGAAGCGAATTTCCTCGCCTTATATTCCAAATTGCGTCTAATCAAACTCCACCTTTCCGCAATTTACGTATTATTTTTGCCCGCGAGTCAAACACGCGAAACACGTTGAAACCGGGACTTTGCTTTACTTTGATGGCAAATTGATGTTAAACGAGTTGGGGATCTTCGATTTTCCTTAAACAACCGCTTCATTCCGAACAAAACATTGCTTTGTAACGGCTTGAAAAAAGTTTATCCAAGATAGTTTACTTGGTATAAAATACTGGCTCTTGTTGACAATAATCAGATAGTCGTGGAATTTTCATGGTTGTTTTTCTGAACCACAAAAGTCCGGAAAAATTTCCTGATTTACTTTTAATCTAAATAAAATAATTTTGGAATATAATGACAAAATGCGTATGGTTCGTCGGAATTCAAGTATACACGAACCCACAACTACGTCTTTCAGCATAATACACTTTTTTATACAGATTATACATGTTTGGTCTAATCAGAAAAACCCTCGTTATTTGGATTTTCATGGAAGCTGACCGATCTGCGTCATTTTTTTTGTGTCATGAATTTGAACAATAACACTTTCTGAATTGGATTCAAATTGTTGAAAAGTGTTTGAATTCCCACAGATTTTTATTGAACGTAAACCTGTGTTGCTGGAGCCTTAATTTTATTATTTATAAGCAATGTATCTTGTCTTTATGACTGTCAATAAATACACAGGTCTGAAAATAAGAGATTGTATTTGTTGTTTGAAAACGAGAATAATTTTATACATAAAATCTGAATCCAAACTCAGAATAAGTCCAACACGTCAGGAATTTGAGATATTTGAGGTTATGTACTCGAGAAATACAGTTACTCGCTGCTTTTTTACTAAATTTCGAATCCACAATTTTGATAGTAAAAATGTCAATAATCTAGCTGTAAATTCTTATTAAGAGAGTATCAAGACCTTCAAGTACAAAGTTTCAAGAAAAGTTTTCGAGTGCAAAATGGTATGCTACAGAGTCCATGTGAATGCTCATAAGGTTGTTCGGATAAATGTCAAAATGTGAAATGACGATATCTTTCTGAAAAAAATCGCTAGTAACTGTTCAGTAGTTCATTTCGAAGGGGAAAAGTAGTACTAAATGATGAAATTGAAAAACAATACAAAAAAAATTTTACTTGCCCTGTACATAACCTCAAAAGTAGCGAAAAATTTAATTTTTCGAATTTCCCTTCAAGATTGACGATCAGTTGTGTAATTATTGACAGTGTGAAATTGTTAAAACAATTCAATTTCAAAATTTGATGATTTGACGTATAATATATTGTAAGCTGTGAAAAAAGAGAATCAAATTCATGGTAAAAAACTTGCTCAGCCTCTATGAGAATCGAAATTAGAGGGTAGTCAACCCTGCATATGTGGTACTATAAAAATTGACCTCTCTGGTCGTGTGCATTTCGTTTGGGCTATGGCAATGGATGTAATTAAGCGTTTGAGCGCAGAGGGATACGGCGCCAAAGAGGACCTCACGGAAACACACGCACCTGGCTTGAAATACAAGAATGGGCCCTCGAACGGTGAAAGCCAAGCTGCTGTAAGCAGCGAGCCCCTGGAGGCCTGGAGATTTAATTGAAAAAAAAAAAGGAATTTGATTTTCGTGAGATGTCTATATAACGTTCCTGACCAGTTTCCCGAACACACTTACCCCAAATTTACGAAATGGCTATTTCCCCGAATGATTTTTACCCGAATTCACAGAGTGAACTATTGATGTAATATTTCTTAAACGAAAAATTTTTCGTACATACATCACAATATTTCGAAAAAGTGACTTTTTCCAATTCAACGGATTTATTTTTTCAATTTCAGTCATAAACGTCAATTTCGGTTACAAACGTCTTTTTTTTCAGACGTGTTATATATTTTTTTTACGAGTCGAAAATCGGGAATCTGGGAATATTCGGCTGTTTTCGGGTAAATTGAAATTCGGGGATTCGTCTTTAGAGAGTTTGTATTCGTGTAAAGAACAATTCGGGAAAAGTGTTTTCGGGGAAATGTCTATTCGGGGAATGGCGTTCGGGGAAACGTACAGGAATCCTATATTGCAGTCAAGATAATAAGCAAGTTTATAATAATATGAAATAATAGTTAGAGCAATAGTTAATATCAATAATTATTAGAATAGTTTGTCTAACACATAATTATTTTTATCTTTTTTTATTAAGTTTTTTTTCAAAAATTGCATTCAATTAACATTAAAATATTCTTAGGACAATAGTTAACTACAATATAAATCTGAAACAACGAGTCAAGATAATGAGATGATGTAAATAAAATGTGAATTGTTACCAGTCGTTTCTTCGAAAATATTTTTCTAACACTTGTTTTTTTCAAAATTGTATTCCTGAATACATTTTTTCGAAACACATTTTCCACCTTCGATTTCTCAAAAATTTATTTTTGCGGTACCATTTTTCCGCAACACTTGTTTTTTGAATTTTACCACTTGAATTTTCCAAAACATTAATTCTCCAATTTCAATCCGTAGTTATAATTTTCCAATATTTTTGCATCAATATGAACGTGAAAACGTTGGCTGAGTTAGGTATTGGAAAAATAGTAAAAAGCATACCCAAAAAAAGCAGATTGTTAATAAATACAGAATCTCAAAAAGTGAAAATCGAAAAGAAATCGATTCAATTGCTTGAACTGCATTTTTTAATTAAGAGACGAAAAAGTTTATGTTTCAGTTTTTAACCTGAAACACATTTTCAGGATTTTTATTATTTAATTTAATTGTGTAATTATACTATCAAATCGATATGGATCTTATGATAAATTCTTGATATATAATTATAATTTTTTTTAATCATTATGTTTTATTATACATTATAAAATTGATATGGAATTACATTTGCGTTGAATTGTTGATAAATGCGGAACTTTGAAAAATGAAAATTACAGAGAAATCGATTAAATTGCTGCGTTTTATTATACATTATAAAATTGATATGGAATTACATTTGCGTTGAATTGTTGATAAATGCGGAACTTTAAAAAATGAAAATTACAGAGAAATCAATTAAATTGCTGCAACTGTATTTTTTTAATTAAGAGACAAAAAAGTTTATGTTACCGTTTGCAGCTCAAAACAGATTTGCAAGATATTTATTATTAAATGTTGTGTATTGTAATATAACAATCGATTTTACTGGGAAATTGAGAGAATTATCTATATTGTAATTTTTTTAATCCAGTGCAATTTTCAGAAAACATTACTGTAAATATAATAATTATTATATGTTGTATATTACATATTATTTTATATTTCACATAATTATGTACAATTATTGCACAAATTGAAGTAGTTCAATATTTTACGTATGTTCTTCTTCGCAAGTATTTGTATGTTTGTTTTGCATAAAAAAATTTTCCTAGACAGTGAGTTCAAAGCAAAAAATTTTCGAAAATTTTTTTCGGAAAAATGACTGGGAATCTATGTAAGTTATTATTGTCAGTTCTAAATAATTTTTATTTGAAGAAGACATGACTATAATCAAAAGTATTTACAAGTTTAGTTTTTTTTTTTAATAAAAGTTTTTTCATAATTTCTCCAATGAAGAAAATTATAAAGATTTCGTATATTTCGTTGAAAAAGTTGAAACACGATACATAAAAATTGTTTTAGAGAAAATAGTTGAAAATGTTCGGAAATTTTGAACAACATATTTTAATTTGCTGTAAACGACACGTTGATTTTGACGTTGAATAAATGATTATTTACTTCAAGCATATAAATTAATTTTGTCGTTTCTGATTTAAGTGCATGTTCTCCATCTTTTGTAATTTTTTTTAGCATATGTCATTGATTTTTTGACATATTTTTATTGTATAACATGGCTATATAAATTTCGTAGGGTTTGTGAATAAAGTGCTTTATTAGGGCATAATATTTGTAATATATGAGTGCAAATGCTGGGTTTTATGCATACTTCGCACTTCCAGGCCTCAAGAGGTTTCACGATGGATGAAGAATGAAATTCCCCGCCGAAGCTATTCTCATTAAACTCGCTCGGTGACGAATTCGATACGTGCGTTTGGGAATAAGAGCCAGGGGCGTATGCAAAAAACATTTCAAAGAGCAATTTTGGAATTTTGAATCGATTTATAATCAAATTTTCAAGTCTTGTAAGCCTTGGATTGTTGGATAGAAATTTCAACAATTTCCAACTCATAAACGCAAAAACAAATAATTATAGTATCCTTCAAAACCCTCTCTGCGTACGCCCCTGAGTTAGAGTTTCAAAATTAAGTCTTACAACGAAAATACTCGATCTAATAAAAAAGCTATATTTTCTGCAAAATCAAAGACAATTTTTTCAAAGAAATGTAATCAGCTAAAAAAATTTACAAAGATTCCAAACATTTTTGGAAATTCTTGTTTCCGACAAATTCTTTTTGGAATCTCAAAATTTCCACATTTCGATCGAAATTTTTCCTTATCAAGCAAGAAAAAACAATTTTTGAAAATTTCAATTTTAACACAGTATCGCGATGTATAAAAATAATGAGCAGTGACATATTCTACGTAATCTTCGATTTCGTAGTATAAATGTATCGGATTATTTCAAAAATTGAAATTAATGATAAATAACTGTAAAAACAAATGGCATAAAAAAAGAAATTTCGAAATCCAGGTCGGATTTCCACCGTCGTTGATCCGATACTTTTATACTACTTGAAAAAGCGTTTGGGATATTCCAGTGCTTTTCTGGTAAATCCATTGCAATCTAGTCATAGGTCAAAATGCAATGTCCTAATAATTCCTAGACTCGCCCATAATTTGTATTGTCATCAAAACGTCATCAGCCAAACTCGATCGCAACGCAAAAAACGACCTACGAAAATCATCGCCATGAATTTCCCGAAACCCCGTGGAAACACCCATGAAAACTCTTTTCTATAAAATACCCTACGATTATAATGTAAAAAATGTATTTACATCATATTTGCATTCGTCGTATTTAAGATCGAACTCAGCAGGCATGAGTTTTTCACTGTCCCCAGCCATACGAAAGCTACAAATTGCAACAGTCACATCCAAGAAATTTCGATTCTCACTTAAACTTCAAATTTAGTACTTTTTCAATAATAATAGTATTTTATGGCTTTTTCCATTGCAAGTGGTATAGTATTTATAGTATTTTTTACATAAGGAATATTGTAATAAAAAATACGTTAGTGTGGCGTGAGAATCAAAATAACTTTTGAAGAGTGTGTGTTGCATTTGTAGCCACATAAAGTCGAAAAATCAAACCAAACATTTGTACACAGGGCCGGATTAACATCAGGAGAAAAATGGGAACTTGCACAGTATGGCAAATTTTTGGAAGAATGAGAGAGGAGGAAGCAAATTTTGAGATTTACAAGTTTTAAGTATCAGGATCGTCATGATAAATTGATTAAGAATGGAAGGTTTAGAAAATTTTATTTTTCATTTGCACTTGGAATATTCGTAAATGTTAAATAAGGTGAATAATGTCTTCTAAACAATCTGCAGATTATGCATTCTCTGGTGTTTGAAAATAAATTCATGAAAGAAATGTTTTTTAAGACAATTTTAAATGGTTTGACATGATTTTTGAAGAATTAACTTAATTTTTAGAAATTTCTTTGAGTTTGTATGATTTTTGCATGAAATCGAATTTTGGAAAAATTCTCGAGAATTTCGTCAGAAAATCGATTTGAAGATGTTTTGGATACGACAAAATTTTTATCAACAATTATTATAAGTAATTTATCAAAAATAAATCATGAACATTTTATTTATAGTGAAAGTAGTTGTGTTTTGAACGTCCATTTTGTAAACTCAGAAAATTTTCCAACGTGGATTATGAATCTTGAATATTATTAGAAATTTTACACAATTTTTTGAAATATGCTGAAACTATTTAGAAAATTCATAAAATGATGATTATATGTTTCAATAATTTTCTGCGATATCAAACAAATTTATCAAAAAATGAAATAACAAGTAATAATTTTTGAAAATTTTCCAAAATCACGAAAAATCAAATATAATTTAAACAGATTTTGGGTCATCATAAGGACAATTTTCAGTTAGCGAATTATAAGGATGAATTTGCAAGTTTAAAATATAAGGATCATTATAATAAATCGATGAACAATAGAATTTGGAAAGAATTTTTTTTTTCATTTGCACACAATCTTTTCTAAAATCATGAAAAATCAAAAAGAATTCAAACAAATTTTGAATCCTTATCAGGACAATTGTCACTCATCGAATCCTAAAAATTAATTTTTCCAATTTTTCAAATGGCAGAAGTTAAAAAAATTCACAATGTATACCAAAAAATCCAGACACCAATCAAACTTGTAACCTACGTAAATACCAAAATCAAAAGTACAGGAAAAACTTCCTGATACCAAAACCACCAAATCCGGCCCTAATTTACACTAAACCTACTTACACCTTTCACACAACATCTGCTTAACCATGATTCACGTGAACATCATCAAAACTGTCTTCGAAAGTCGACTTTTGACGAACCGAAAAAATCTAACGGCGTCGGAAAAATAAAAGTGGGAGGGGGGGGGGGGAGCGAGGCGAAGCGAAAAAAGGTCGTTTTCTCCGAGCTCAAGCGAAACGTGTACAATCACAGGACCAATATTGTGGCTTACTTTTTTCTTGGATTCCCTTGTTCCTTTCGTCAATTTGACGCGGGGGCTTCGTTAGGTGTTTTCGCAGAGGCCCGTAATGACTGTTCAATCAGACGGGCACAAGGAATGTATTGAATTCCGTGGGCGACGTGAGGTCGGCGGGGAATTTTTCCCGGGGGCTCTTACATGGCCTTGAGGAGGATCGATAGGCACGGCAGCAGGAGCAAGATCTGCGTGACGGCCTTGTCGCCAAGATTTTTCGCCCCGGCCGAGACACTTGATGCCACGGCGTTGTTGCAGCCTTCCGCGTACGGATCTGCGACGAGTAAAACAACAAAATAGGTTAGAATCGTAGGCCCTTACGAAAAAAACAGTCAAATTTGACTGTAATTACTTACAGTCAAATTGACAGTTTACAGTCAAACTGAACCAAAAAAAAATTTGTTTGGAAGTTTTGGCGTTTTCAACTATGTGGTTGTTAATTTATGCATCACCTGGAAGTAATTTCAGAGCTTTATTTGTAATTAGAAATGAACCAGATTTAAACATCAGAAAAAAAGTTTGCTGGAGACGGGACGCGAATTTGGGACTTACCCAGTTCAACACGTAGTATTTATCCACTCAACCATTGATGAATATGTTAATTAGTAGAAAAATGTTTATTTTATGTTAAGGACTTACTCTGGTCGATGTTAGTAGATACTAAAGAATCGAAAAAAAGGACATAATGTTCATTTCTATCGGTTTTCTAAAATAGTTACTATTGTATTATAGAAAAATGAACTCGGAAGTAAGATTCTCTATTTTTCCAAAGTTTTTGAAACATTCTATAAAAAAGGTTATCAAAAGCTTTTAAATGAACGCATTTTTTTCATAATTTCAAAATTTCTAATTTTCATAAAAATTTTGCCTTTTCTTATGAAAATCCAAATCTCTAAGGTAGTGTTAACTGATATTTGAGTTAACTGTGAAATAGTTAAAGTTAGACTGTCACCATTCAAATTCACTTTGAAACAGTAAAATTTCAACTGTTAGCAATCGAATTTTGTGTCAATAGTCAAATTGACTATGACACACTCAAATTTTGACTGTTGACAGTGAAATTGACTGTAAAACAATCAAATGCTGACTGTTGACAGTGAAATCGACTGTAAAACAGTCAAATCGAATGTAAGACAGTCAAATCGAATGTGAAACAGTCAAATTTTGACTGTTAACAGTCCAGTCGACTGTAAGACAGTGAAATTCCGACTGTTGACGGTCAAATCGACTGTAAAACAGTTAAATCAACTGTAATACAGTCAAATGTTGACTGTTGACAATGAAATCGAATGTAAGACAGTCAAATTTTAACTGCTGACAGTCAAATCGACTGTAAGACAGTCAAATCGAATGTGAGACAGTCAAATGTTGACTGTTGACAGTCAAATCGAATGCAAGACAGTCAAATCGACTGTAAGACAGTCAAATCGACTATTGACAGTCAAATTTTGAATGTTTTTTTTGTAAAGGGGCAGAGAAAATTTTCAGGGAGAGTTTTTCGAAATAATATATAAAATGTATACTAGAGGTGTGGTGAATAGAGATTTTCGAGGGCCGGGCCGGGACGGGAAATTTTCATTGGTTCGGGACGGGATTCCAAGTTTTTCAGGACTTTAACTAATTAATAAAAAAAAATTTGAAAATAAATTCAAATTTGATTTTTTTTAAATACAAAAACAGTTGATAATAAAAAGTCAATAATAAAAACAGTTTATTTAATCAACTGTAAATTTAACGTTTATGCTGGATATTTTTATATGTTATGATATGATGCTAGATATGTTATAAGATCAAATTTAAACTCTTGATATGTTTTGATGATAACGATTTAATTTTAGAGTGGTTTTATATGTATTGTTTCGTCGTTCAATAATCATTCTTCGTCATTTATTCAGACAGTTCAGTCCTGGGACCTTAGAGTTACAGGTACTTCTCCTCTATTACAATGGATTTGTGAATCTTATTACTTGGGATTTCGACATGGGTTATTTTGACCTAATTCGAAAATTAAGGAGATTCTTTTAAGAAATAATGATTTATATTTGTAAGTATTTCGGGAATTGTACTGTTTTTTTTGGTTGCTGTCGATATGAGGTTAATTGTATTTTGTTTTAACTTTGTAAGGGTCCTAGGAAAAAAAATAGATTTGATTTAAATTCTATACAACGGTCAGTTTTTTGACCTGATTGCGGAGATTCAACTGAACGATTACTACAGAGTTGTGAGTACATTTAAGAGGATGTTTGTATTGTGTTAATGGTTTTAAGACTTGTTTTTGTGAACATGTTACTAATTGTAACTTATTATGTTTTTCAAATTTATAGGGATCCTGGAGATGACCTTATGTAAGGTCGAAATATTAATCAACGAGGTACATAAAATCTGATACTTTAAAAAATTCATAACTCATAAAGTATTATCAAAGTCAAACTATCAAAATTTCCGTGTGCTTTGAGGTTACAAACAAAAATTTTTTAAAAATGTTGTAGGGTGGGGTACTTTGAGAAAATCCAATTTAGTTACAAACATGTTTGTTACTATATCCTTTTTGAGGTTATATTTTATGAAAAGTTATTTTCACAAAGGCTAATTTATGAGTTTTTCAAGAATTTTTAGATTATTTACAAATGTGATACTTAATAAATTCGGAAATATTTCGTGAACTTTTAAATTTTTGTAGAATCCACCGAAGTAGACTTAAAATTCTAAAACTCTACAACCAATCATCATCAAGGCTCTTCTATCGACATTGTAAATTTCAAGAATATCAGAGACATGATCTGGTATGAAACGCCACATTTATAGGTATAATTTTATAAAATTTTAGAAATTCATGCTATACTAAAGAAGATTCCTATGCTCGAAACTTGTTCTTTCACATAAAGTAATTTTTATGCCTGATTTGAAATGACTTGATTAGGTTATTTTAGCTTTGGGCGAATTACCCTTCAGGCATTTTTTTTCAAACACGCGACGTGGTGCTCGAGAGTCAAATGAACGTGACTCTCAAGTATTACGTGACTTGTTGTATAAAGTTTTTCTCTGGTTTCTTTTTTGTTTTTTGTTTTTGAAGAAGCACGTATGGCAAAAATTTGTTCATCTCTTTCAAATCTACAAAAACCCAAGTATGAGAACAATAAAATATATACTTGTGAATGAAACAAATGCCAAAATGTATTCTAAGAATCAACAAATCTACAAAATAAAAAAGGTCTTATACTGTTATTATTTGCTGATAATTGCAAGTTCTATTGCAGAATTTCCAGATCCAATTCAGTTACAACGTAAATAAGTCTTTGCAAAATTTTTTTTTATCTCGTTCAAGTGTAAAATGCCGCGTCGTTTGTCATGAATATTCTTGGAAAATCGCTAAATCGTGTCATTTGTGTAGCGTCATCATTCATGAAATAAGGCATGCGTGAAATCCATATGTGACGTAGAGTCAGTTACATTGCTGCACTTCATCACGGGAAAATCAATTCACTTGGCGCAATTAATTGAATGTTGCATGTCCGTTAAATCGTGTTCGATCAAACGTGAAAATAATCACATTGTTATCGCAAATGATTGTCACATAAATGAAATCGTCCATCATGTTAATAAGCTTCTCCATTGAATTATTTATTACATCTCATGGTTTCAATTGATTCATCTGGCAAGTTTTGTTTCAGTGATAAGAGATATTCCACAAGAACTTTTCAATACCGTTTAAGAGTATTTTTTTTAAACGGGATAACAATATTAAAATTTTGTTTTAATAATCTCGTATTGCTTCAAAAGTTGGGGAAAAAGAGAAAGGAAAATCAAAGAAATGATGGGAGCTGGACGCACCTGGCACTCCTTTTAATCGTGGAAGAAAATTGCTCCAAAAGGCGCAAGCTGTCGCCCGAAGACTCCGCCCGAAGCCGTTTTTCTCTGCATTAAAAATATAGTGGATCGGCTGGTCCCTGGTGTACGAAGGCCAATCAAGATCATCAGGCATTGGTCTCCTGGACACAAAAGGAGAATATTATGCAACTCATTATGATTTTAATTGTTTCAATCATCGTGAGAATCATTTGCAGTAATTAGGTCACTTGGAATCAGCTTTTATAACGAATCCCTCGTGTTTCACGTTTCGTACTCGTATTTTAACTCGTGCAATTCGCTCACTCGCTTCGCTCGTTTACAAAATTTCACATTCGTAAAAATATTCGTTTTCGGCACTGGATAGGAAAGGTATTGTTATAATATAACAGATTGATATAATAAAACATACTATCACATTACTATTTTTTAAACGTATCGAGTAGATGAGCTAAGTTGGTTCTGGCCCCCGAAAGTATGCATAAGAAGTTTCACTAAGACCCTGGGCCAGTACAGGTTAGATCATGTACTTGATACTTCTTAAAAATTATAGTATGGTAAGGTTTAAGAAGTTCAACTTTGTGAAACTTCTTGTGTATATTCTCGGCTAGGCTAAAATATTACATAAGATAAAGTTTATGAGAAATAAAATAAGATTATATCAAAAAAAAAGTATTAATTATGAAATATGTAAAATTTCACATAATAATAAAAAATTATTAAATAAGTTATAATTTTTTAAGTATCAAGTACATAAGCTAAGCTTATTCTGGCCTTGGGTCTTTGTGAAACTTCTAATGTCCTACGACAGTATAATTTTTATCTATTAATAGTACCATTTGCCTAAATTTCATCAATTGGTATAGTTTTGTAACATTTTTTAATTCTTTGAAATCGAGGAATTTTGTAAAATTTTGTCATTTAGTAACAAACGCAATTTTTTGAATTCATGATAACATGTAATTTTGTGACATTTTGTAACTTGTATTTTGTGACATTCCGTTAGTTATCAACATTTTGCTATCTTGTGTCAACTTCTGATTGTGTAAATTTATGTAAATTTGTCACTCCTAGAGATTTTTCAATTCTGAAAATTTCAATATATTGAAATTTCGAGGGACTTTGTGATTATGTGCCATTTTTTAGAACTTTTGGATTCTGTTTGAATTTATGGTAAGATAAAGTGAGTTTCACTTTTTAGTGGGTTTCACATCGTAAAACTTCTTATGTCCTACCGTAGTAAAATTTTCAAGAAGTATTGAGGATATAAGATAAGCTGATTTTGGTCCTGGGTTTTTGTGAAACTTCTTATGTCCTACGAGAGTACAATTTTAAACCATTAATAGTGCCATTTTTCTTAATTTGACCATTTAGTGTACTTTTGTAACATTTTCTAATTCTTTCTAACTCAGCAATTTTGTGAAATTTTGTAATCTAGTAAGAAATGTTACTTCTAAATTTATGAACTAATTTTATCTTCGAAATTTGTGACGTTTCGTTAATTAGCGATTTTGTATTTATATGTAAATTTGTCATTTTCAGAGATTTTTCGATTTCGAAAATTTCAAGAATTTTTTAGATTCTGTAACATTTAGAAAATTTTGAGGAACTTTGTGATTTCGTGACATTTTTTATAAATTTTAAATGGGATTTGAATCAATGATGAGATAGAGTGAGTTACACTTTGTGAAACTTCTTATGTCCTACTATTGTAATATTTCAAGAAGTATCGAGTGTATGAGCTGAGCTGATTCTGGCCCAGGGTCTTCGTAACACTACTCATGTCCTACGATGGTGCAATTTTTAACTGTGAAGGACTAATTTTGATACAGTAGATGAGCTAAGCCGGTTTTGGTACAGGAGTCCGCGGAGCCTAAATTGGCTTAGCTGATCTATTGTAAAGAACTAATTTTTGTCAGCAGTAACGGCAAGAATTCTTTGATAAAATAGAGAGATATAGGGAGATAGTTCTTTGAAATGGTATCATTGTAGGGCATAAGAAGTTTCACATAAGTCGGGGCCAGAACTAGCTTGGTTCATCTACTCGATACATCTTCAGAATGTCCTATTGTAGAAAAACAGAAAGTTTTTTTATTATATAGAGAGATAATAGATAGATACACACAATAGTATATTGTGCGACTAGTTGGAGAAGGAGAACATTCCACGAGCGTGGAGTTTGCCGCGCGAGCGTAGCGAGAGCGGTAAACACGCTCGTGGAAT
>JAPYZL010117054.1:0-11138 GCA_030522825.1 Platygaster orseoliae
GCTGCGGTGTGCTGCGGTGTTGCCGCGACCGAAAATAAAACAATAAACTGAAGTTAGCGGTAGCTTGCGCCTATCTTCACCACGGACGTAATACCTTAACTTTCCACCTTGTCATTAATTTTCACTGACTATACAAACAGGAAAAATTTATGGCTCTCATTAAAACTGCTTCTAGATATTCACTAAACTTTTCCAATTCAAAAATTTTTACTCAAAAATTGAACTCATTATAATAATTATTATTCGTATCTTTGAAAACAGTTTTTTGAATTCCAAATTGTCGATGGCAAAAACGCACAGCGATTTCGGAATATTTTTCGAATTCCAAGTATTCAACATCTTAATTTAATCTTCTACGAATTTTTCCGTTTGAAAATGAGTTTCTTTTATGAAACTTTGCTTTGAATCCATCTCTGTCTAATCAATCAATTACTCCAACGCAATCATCTATTATCATTGAGCTTCTTCCACACTAGAAACCAAAAATCCAGCTAAAAAGCGCGACAACGCGATTCGTTAACCCGGAAAAGTTGGATGAAAATATGTAAATCCCAGCTCGGTGGTAACGAAGATAAACGAGCGATGTTTTCGCGCCTCGAAACCGTATACCCTGTTTTCCCGGGATCGAAATATCGAGTTTCGATCAAATTTTCCCGGGAAAAAATGTTTCAGATACGACCTCACTAGCCCAAATCCAGAAATATATTTTCATCGATCGATGTGTGAGTCGAATTATCAGTGAAGAAGTTGTAGTCTTATTTAGTTTTGGAAACATTTTATTTTATTAAAAATTAACATTGTGTGATGATTGAAACGGTGAAAAATTTTTTCCGGAAAATTGATAATACTAGAATTGTAAATATTGACAATTACAAAATGTATCGTAAAATGATGTATTATGATTAATTTGTTGTAACTTTAATGAAATCTTTAAAGCAATATTTTAACTTAGTGCAAAATGAAGAGGAAAAATTTTTTCTGGTATAGTTGGAAATAATTGATTAATTATGGTTTTTCACAATTTAAATTATTATAATACTAAAGCCTGCATTATTCATGAATGAATCTGATGAAAATTGCATTTACCTGCAATTCAAATTTTTATACCTACAATTGACCGTTATTCTAAATAATGTTCAATCCTAAACTTAAATAATTAGTGCAGTTTTTGACGATGTTTACAATTTTGAAAAACAAAGTTTAAAGCAATGATAAAAAATAGGACATTATCCTGCTAAACTTCACTCTGTACTAATAAATCATCAAATAGCAATTTCATCAGCAGTTCAGATTTTCGAAATTTTCATTAAGTGTTCAATTTATGCATCAAATACTTCGAGAATTTTATTTTTTTACCGCTACGTACAGTAAAAAACTTTTCTGACACGTCGATTCACATCACTGTCTCCAAATCTAGCTCCCAACCATTCCCCTCACCCATCGCCAATTTGCAAGTCGGTTGACAGTGATCCAAATCCTCGATAAAATATCGAGAAAAGGGAAAGGATGCGGGAGAGGATCAAATGGTTCGTGTCGATCGACTTTTGGAATTGGAGCGATTTAGGGCGACGAAGCGGAAGGGGGACGCCGGGTCGGCCGGGGTGGTTGGGGGCTGCTAATCTAATAGTTACGAAGCGGAAGTCGAGTGGATGGGCCGGGGGATGAAACGAGCGAGCCCGAGGGTGAGAAAACGCGGGGGACAGATCGCCGCCCCGAGGGCGCAAGTGCGATGGAGAGAGACATAATAGTAGTGGGGGTTGGGGGGTGGAAGGCGCGAGATTGCAGGCGACTGGCGAGGTGGCTGTAATGAAATCAAGGGTGTAATGGCTCTGTCAGAGAGCGCAAAGTCCACCACCTACTGCCACCTCCCACTGCCCCCTGCCTCAACCACTTGCGAGCTTTTCTCGGCTTTGGCGCACCATAAAACTATTACAACTCCAAGGCCAGCCGATGTCTTGGCGGTTTTGTTCCTTTAAATGGGCGTACATTGAAGCGCCAAAGTAGTATTTACGGAATAAACGGGTTTTATGTTTGAATTTTGTAGAAATTTGCAGATTGTTTGGTAGATTTTAGATTTTTATGAGTTGATTCAGCTTTTGTAAGATGTTCCTTGAATTATAATAGTTGTAAATGAAAATTTCAATCATGTAATGCTCCGTAAGTAGTTATAGGATAAACTTATTTGTAACTGATTGCTCGGAGCCATGTTTTTAATTTTATTCCATCGATGTTGTGACCCTCGTCGGATCTTCATCAGGATTGATGAAAAAAATTAAAAACTCATCAAAACCAATTTTATTAAGAGAATTATTACTAATTTCTCTGTGTAATAGAAAAACTTCATGCAGCTGATTCAGTCAACCCGAATCCAGCAACTTCACCATTAACATACATAAGAAGTTTCACTTTGTGTAACTCTCATCTGTGTCCTACCATGGTAGGACCCCCGGAGCCAGAACTAGCATAGCTCATCTACTCGATACTTCTTAAAAAAAGCAAACTTTTATCTTAATATTTCTTGATGATTCTTCTTCCGACATTTCGGTGAATTAATTTCTGATAAATATTCCAGAATAAATTATAAAAATTTTCCTTCTGAATCAGTTCAAAAAAAAAAAAAATTGATAAAATAACTTTCTTTTAATTTTTAGGTATTTATAAAAATCAAGAACTTAAAGTTTATAATGTGAATGTTAATAATATAGATAAAGAAGCATTTAACAGCCATGTAACTTTACTAATCGCAAATTATAATTTTTACGATTCTTTAAATTCAAATAAAATCTTTGAACATAGTTTTTCATGTACGTTATATTTTGAAAATCGAAAATTTATTGAATATTTTTCTTTTTTTTCAAAATAAAAATAAAAAACATAATCAAGTTAAATATTGTGCTCACATTAATGTTAATTCAATATGGTAATACACTATTTCAATGACATTATTGTTATTTGAATGATAAATTTCCTGAAACATATAAAAATCAATCTTTCGCAGTTGAAAATACAAGTAAATAAGAATTTTTTTACTGAAACTGCGAAATTAATTATGTTGTCTAAATATATAAGATTTATATATTCTTTTGTATGTTTAAAAATTTCTATGTTTATACTATGATAATGAAAATAAATAATTTTACTTGGTAAACATCTTTATTTAAATTGTTTTTAATTAGAAACTATAACTTAAACTGAATGAGGATTTGCACGCGAAGCACGTAAACAAATAAACTTATTTAATTAAAGTGCTGTCCTTCAAATGCATATTATCCTTTAATTGTTAAAGGATATACCTTTTATTGAGTATGTAAGATTATTCAATCTTTAGAAAAAATCGGTTTTGTTAAGTTATTGATTTTTTTTATCAATGTATTAAAATTGAAAATATGGCACACTTTATTGATTTATTTATTCCTACGATTATATATCATAAAGCTGCGTAGTTTAGTTTATTGTGTCAGGAGAAATATAGTGTTATATTCAAGAAGTACATTTTTTTGCTGTAACAAGAAGATTAAATAAAGTGCATGAATAAAAGTTATGAACCTTCTTACTTGTTTTTTGATTTCAAGAAACAAATTAAAGATTCATTCGCTGAACTTTTCAAACCTCTTACAAAATTTTCAAAAATGTTTGAATATAAGCATACGCACATTGAAATAATAAAATTCAAAATATTTTAAAATAACACAGAAAGCTTTTAAATCTTACAGAATGTCATGTTTTCTCACGTTTTACGTTCTTCAGTTTTACCGTTCCGTGAGAACCACATCATTTACCCGATTTCGCATGATGCAGAAAAAATTCAAGAAAAGGGCCTTTGATTCGAAAACGATAATGAAAACGCAGAATATTATCTCTGGCTCGCTGGGCGATGAGTATTTACGTTAATTCTTTCGAGTACTTATCATAATCGAGGCATTAATTCTCTGATAATACCCAATATTCAAAGAAATTACTGCCAATTACAGTATCACTGAACAATCCAAATGCTTTCAGTCTTTCAATTACCAAACATTCTGTTAATTAGTGAAGCTTGATGCCGTAAAAATCCCGTTTTCCTGGGTCGCTTTTTTTGTTTCTCGTATTGCTACAAAATACCAATCTTTTCTGTGCTCTTTGGCACAGGAAATTCAACACGTCACTGGCTGCATCTTGGATGTGGTCCAGGGCTAGGATTTCGCGTTCTTCTGCGACTTTCTTACTTTTTTATACTCAATTTTTAAACAGAAGAAGAATGAAATATTTATTAGTGAAGAAAGAGTAAGTGTTATATGTTGTTTTCCACTAATTTTGTTTAAGAGTAAAACGAAATCGAGGTTTTTCTCTCATTTATTCACTTTTTTGCGTGTAAGAAAGTGACTGATTTTTTTATATTTAGAAAAATAAAATTTTGTTCTTCATCTGTCATAAAAGTATACTTTAAGTTGTACTTGAAAATTACAGCACACGATAGCTAATTTCGGTTTATTTAATAAAAACTTTGATCAAGGAAAAAGCTAAAAAAACATTCTAATTTTGTTAACTTTCTTTCCGTGAAAAAGAAACTTGAAAATCTTTTTAGTTTGTTTAAAAAACGTGGTTGCACATTGGATTTACTTTCAGTCAAGCGTGAATAATTAACCGCCAAACGCCGACAACACGGCGTTTCACGCACACGAATTATCCCCTGGTAATGCTCGATACGCCGAAGAACAACACGCCCGCTGAGCAATTAATTATGAAATTCACAGTTTTTAATGAGGCCGCCATTGTTTAATCGCATGACTACTTCGTTCTCGCGCCCACTCGTTTGTAATTGCGCCGGGTTTCGGAATCTTAATGGGATTATAGCGCTGGCTTCGGGAGGCCTTTTTTTCTTTGAGGAGCACGGAATTCGGAGGTGACTTGACGACATTTAAAAAGCAGGAATAGGATGTTGGAAATAGCGCGCTTTGGATACGTTGAAAGATTTTTTTTATTATGGAAGTAAAAAAAGTTTTTCATGAATCTCTAGCAATATTTTTTCTTGAATAGTTGATTTGTTAATGTTGACAATTTTTACATTTCAATAAATCATCGATGATAAAATTCGTCATTTTAAAAAAAGGTTGAACATTTAAAATTCTTGTAATAAGACTTTTTTATAATATTTTTTTTGCTGTAGAAATGTTAACAACAAATTTTTTTCATTGACATTCCATAGTTCATGAGAAATTTACGAGGCTTGAATATTTTCTTATAAAAAACTTGAAATTTCTTATATAAGTGTCACTGGTTTTTGGAATATGTTTTTTTCTCATTTGGATTTTTCAAGGTCAACCTTATGAGAAATAGAATTTTTTGAAGAAATTTTAAATTGTTATAAAAATTTTGCTGTTTCATATGAGAATCAAAATCACTAGTGTATAAACATGTTTAGAAAATTTTTTTGTTAGGGGTTTCGTCAAATTTATTTTCAAGGTTCTACATTATTTTTGATAAATCCCAGAAAAAAATTAATTGAAAAATAATTCGAAATGATAAATATCAATAATAAATAGTATGTGTGAAATATTTAAATTATAACATTAATATTATTATTTTATTGCTATAATAAACATAATATCACTTATCATAAACTATATATTTAATAATCAATATATATGAAATATATCAATATGTAATATTATTTGAATATTATTAATCATTCATAGTTATTTTCGAAGGTGAAGGTTCTTATCCGAGTCGAAGACAAGGAATGAAACAGACCGAACCCAAATGTAAAACTCTAATCCAAAAACCACTTTAAATTTTTGGTTTTCGTAAGTTAAAGTTGTGAAAATGTATCCTCGCCACACTTTTGACTAGAATTGTAGAAAACTTCGAAATTAATCCTTACGAATTGCGATAAATCGCCGAGTCCAAATCGGATAAATCTTTCCGAAATAACTAAAAGATACTCGGAGTAATTACTTAAGACTCGACATTGAAAAAAAAACTACGGGTAAAGTTCGCGCCCTCTCGTCGCGCTCGGTTTAGAAAAGCAGTCGGTGTTCCGAAGGCTGCCATGTTTTCGCTGTCAATTAAAAGCGACGTCGTTATTTCGCACCGCAATTTCTTGCCCCGTTTCGCATTCGTTTTTGTCGGAACTTTCTCGAATGCTGAAGGAGTTTGACACGATGAGTTTTTTCGACGAAAATTTCATATTGAAGATTCTAAAAATAACTTGTCACGCCGTTATAATTATTTTATTTTTTTAGACCATACGAGAATTATGGTACTTATTTTGGTACCGAATTATGGACTTTCCCAAAAGTAAAATGATTTATGAAGCATTCAAGTTTTTTCTATAATAAAAAGGTTTGAATTATTTTCAGTAATAATACAATGGAAATTTTTATTCTCTACATAGTTTTATACTGATTTTCTATAGAATGTTACAAGAATTAGATTTTCGCGAAACTAAGCAAAATCGAAATCTCGAAAATTTTGAGTCAAAACTGTAGTGTTTCTCAATTCCGTACTTTTTAAGTATTCAAACCAAGTGAGTGGAACGTTTAATTGAAATCTTTAGAAAATCATGAACCATTTGATTTACCTTAAAAACTGTATAGTTTTGAAGTGCTAACTTCAAACAAAGAATTTCCGACTTTAGAAATTCCGAAGTAATTTGTACAATATAGTAATCGTTACAAAAAATATGCTAAGAAGTAAGATGAAAATGACAAAATATGCAACAATATAGTAAAAGCTACAATATTCAAGTACTATCAAAAAAATTAATCGAAAAATATTCCTTACCAAAATTCTGCATCATTTCTCTACACTTCTGCATCCCTCCACTAATCCAATCTGCTGAACGATGTTCAATTTCATTTTCGTCATATTTTGTTCGAGATTCATAAACATCCCAAAACCAATCCACGAAACCACATCTTGCACGCCAGAAAAATCAACATTGTTTGCCACGAAATCCCTTTAGAAATTCGCCCCAAAGTCGTATCCCCAAACATCCACGGAAATAAGCTCAACAGGATTACTCCACGCGATCCAGAAGTACGAGGACAGAAAAAAAAAGAGGGTGACATATTCGCAACAGCGCAACGCGATATTTTTCGCTATAATTGGCGGGAAGTGTAGCTCGGAATTCTGTCGACGTCACTGGTCGCGCTCGGGGAAAAAGCAAAAAGTCGAGAAAGAAAGTCGCTCCGGGGCGGCCTAGAGCTAGAACCACTTGTCTGCGGAAAAACGAGGGACGAGATTGTGGTCGCGGCTCCGATGGAAGCATCGGAGCCGCTCCCGTTGCAGTTGATGATGAGATAGAAAAAGAAAGTTATTCGCCTGCGGGAAAATAAATTGGAATTGGGTTGTGGCTTTCGTGGAAATGACGAATCGTCCAAGATAAATAAATCTATAAGATCTAGTACGTAACGAGAATTTTCAGAAAAAGTTTTTCACAAATTTAAATGGATTGATAAATTTTATTCATTTCGAAAATTGATATAGAGTTATTAATTGGATGTATGAAGTTATTTTATATGAGATATTTTGGTAGACGAAACTAAATGATAGAAAATTTTGTTACAAGTTGATAGTAATTCAAAAATCATAATTATTCATGTAAAATCGGAACTAATAGAGAATTGTAAGAACACCATGAAAAAATGGCATTCGTGGTAAATGATAGTTATCAGTAGGAAGTTATGAAAAAAAAATTGACGATAAACTGACCAAATATGTGAAAATTTTGAAAAATCCTGAATTATTGTAAGAAATCATACAGTAAAGTAGAAAGAATTGTCATATAAGAAGTCAATAGTTTTCTTGAGAAAATTCAGAAAATAACAAAAAATTATTATTATTTATAGGAAAGTTAGGACACATGATTTAGAGTCAAGAATATCATAATAACCCTTATAAAGACTTTTTATAAAGTAACCTTATAAAATCCTTATAAGGATTTAAAGGATTTTATAACGTGTCCTTATAAAATCCTTATAAGTTATTGAAAGTTTTATAAGGAATTTCAAAATTTATAAGGATTACGAAATTTTATAAAATTTTTTCCTTATAAGGATTTTATAAGGTCGCCTAATAAGGAATGATAATTTTTATAAGGATTGTATAAGAGTGCCTTATAAAAAGTGGAAAATTTTATAAGGAATTCAAATTTTTTAAGGATTTTACAAGGTTTATATAAGGTTTCAAGTCAATTGGGAAATTACATGATTTTATGAAAGACTAGAAAAATGAAATGAATCGTTGATAAATGGAGTCAATATTGACAAATTTTTGAAGAAAAAAGAGTGTTTTGCTAAACTCTAGAAAATGATCATTTAATATTGTTAAACATCGACAGTTATGTAGAGTTATCTGAAGGTAATGCGGATATTTTAGTTAACTTTAGGTTATCGTAAGAAAAAAAATATAAGATTCGGCAAAATATGTCTTAGATATTATAAAAGTTGACAAAAAAATATACTCAAATCATAGTTAACCCTGATAAATCATGAAATATAGTATAAAAAAATCATGGAGAAAAGAGGATTTGGTAAAAAGTACGAAAACAACAGAAAATTATAAGTTACTGCACTAGAGCATGAAAAATAATTAGAAACAATCCAAAATGATAGAAAATTATATAAAATAATGAAAGACAATGGAAAACAGAAGTAAATAGTTATTAACAGGGCAACCAAAGATATTTACGATAAAATGCAAAATATTTATTTATTTATGCATGAAAAAACAGGGAAATATTTATGATAGGCAAGAAATATTTATGATCAAATACAAGAAAAATTTTATGTTTTTTGTACATTTGTTTACATTTTCGGCTCGTAATCAAAGTTGTTGCAGAAAATTGAAAATAAGAGAATTAAATGAATTTAAGTAAATTAAAGAAATAGAAAATTAAAATCAAAAGCAAATTATTGCTTTTTCAATTTAATTTTTTTTAAATTGAATTTGCATTTTTGAACATTTTTATTATAATTTTTTGATTTCCAATTGAATTTGAAAATAATTTGATGCAAATAAAAAAAATGGCGTAACATGCATAAGAAGTAAATATTTTTTATGGTCAAAAATTGTTGAAAATATTTGGGATTAAAAATGAAAAACCTTGAAATATTTACGAAAAATTTAAAAGTGGTAAAATATTTTTGTTCCGCCAAAAACTGCCAAAATATTAATTTAAACATTTTTTATTTAAATAAATATTTTTGGTTACCCTGGTTATTAATAATGATCTAGAATGAGAAATAAATGTAAAACCAGGTTTAATATAATAGGAATGTACAATAATTTTGTAATCATGGTAAACTATCGGAAAGAATAGAAAATTAGGATTATACGAATCATGAAAATTTATGAAAAACTGTATGAATCTCATGAGAAATCAATCGAGGAAAATCATGACTGAAAAATACATAAAAGCTGAAAAAAGCATGCAAATAATAATGAAAATAATAGAAATATATGAAAAAATCACAGAAATTTTCTAGATTTCGATGAAACAATGTTATAAAAAAACATTTATTGTGAACATTTGATAAAAAACAAAAAATATTATGAAACATTATATAGCACTGAAAATCACTCTGAATTTCGAAAAAAAACTGCGAAATCACGGGAAACGTAAGAAAATAAGAATGCATGGAAAAATTGTAAAAAAAATGATCTTTTATTTCACCAGAATGTGTAAGAAAATATAAAGTATTCTGCTTATTGAATTTATAAATAATTAATCTATCAATGTACATATTTCTAAATTATATAAACACAAGTATTTCACATTGATGCCATTAGTAGAAAACTCAAAATAATATACAATTTTTTAAAAATACTTAAACAACTATAAAAAAGACGTCAGAGTTTATGAAAATTCACGACGAACCATGCTCATGGTCAGAAATTCATAAAAAACCGTTCTCATTTCAGGACATCATTGGAAATAATGGTAAATTTCAATAATTGCTATAAATCCATGCGAAGCTGTAGAAAACTGAGAAAGAACTCTATGAAATCATCAGAAATTATGACGAGTATTTAGATATTTTTTACACGACCCCATAAGAGTATGTACAAATTTACTTCGCAATCATGTTATAATAATTCATAATCAGAGCTTGCTTCGAAAACAATTCGCAACTTATTTAAGGCTTATGACTTATCCCCCTATATAAATCTCGTCCAAATTTCAAACTCAAAACCCAAAACATCAAAAAACGCCTATTCCTAACAAGAGGAAAAATTTCGATCCCGACTGTACGTCCCCAACCTCCTTAAAGTGCGACTCGATATGGGAGAGAGCCAAGTTGAGCGCTCTAAAACGGGAACGAGGGGGCAGAAATTAACGAAGGAGAGAGACAGAGATAGAGGATAAGAAATCCCGGCGGGACGGGAAAAATGCGTAATTGGCGTTGGTGGCGAGAAAAAGCCCGAAACGCTCTCAAAAACGATTTCCCGCTTTAGAGCGGAAATTTGAACGCGTTGCACCTAGTTTTTGGGCACGAATCGTTTTGTTTGAACAGTCCTATCTATTTAAACGAAGGTGATTATGTTACTCGGTTTCTTTCCGTGTCGGAAACGTCATTTTCGTCTAAATTGAGTTTATGGTTCTTGTAATAAGAGTAAATTTGCTGAATCGGGTTTCGAAAACTCCCCCGGAGTGCAATGAAAATCTGGAACTCGGCGCATGATAATTATTCCCAATCTCGTAAGTTGAACGTGATCAGGAGCCGAGGTATTCACCTGAGTAACGGGAGGAATCGGGGGATTTTGCTCGAAAAGAAGGCCGACGTGGACACTGATAGCCGGGGGCCGTTTCCAATAAAACAAGTTCCGTACGAGACAAGTTCGGTGCCTTGATAGTGCACTGTGTTTGTAATGCGCGATAAACGAAGCGGAAAAATGAAGGAGACTACTTCGTTTTTCAGCTTTGTGCATGTCAATGAATTTTGGAGAAAGGAAGTGAATTCAGGAGTTTCGAGAAGTCGCGAAAGTTTTTTGCATTTAGTAATCAGAATTTTTCAAATTTATTTGGCGGGTTTTCAGTCAAAGTCGGAGACAGCAATTTTTTACTTGAAGTTTTAGCACACTCGAGTGTCATGGCCGCGCAACCAATGTTGACTCGTGTTTAAACGGAATCACTCAATCGCTTTCGCGCTTTCGAG
>JAPYZL010117077.1:0-12908 GCA_030522825.1 Platygaster orseoliae
TTTCAACTCGAATATCTTTTTTGATTTTGAGTTTTGTAAAAAGTGGCAAAGGACTTTTTTACTCAGAAAAATATGAAGAAAATTTGGGAAAAGTTTGGTTCGTGAATTTGATCCCCACTTGTCGATAGAGGGCATTTATTATTAAAATTTTTTACTTAAATAACTTTTTAAATTTTGAGTTTTTTTAAAAATGGTAAAGAAAAAAAAGTTTTAGATTTTCATAAGGAATCTATGGTTTTCGGCTGTCACGCTTTATTTGGGATACTCTGTATATTAAAAATACTGAATAATAATTATGAAAAAAAATTTCTCTATTCATTAACAAAAATTTATAATAAATGCACTAAATTGAGTTTTCTAATGTAAAGTATTTACAATTTTCAAAGTCTCATTCAAAACACAAAAAAAACATTTGAAGGGTCTGCGGTCAAAAGGGGCTAACCCGCTTTTCAATAAGGCAGTTTTCTTATGGAATCGGCAAAGAAAATAAGCTTTATCAAAAAGCGGGTTAGCCCCTTTTGACCGCAGACCCTTCATTTGTCCTCATCTCGAAATTTATATTTTTTATTCACTGAATTTATAGTAACTATTTATAATTTTTTTTCTTTTTCCCGTTCTTTTTGACTTATTTTGTAGTGAATTTGTAAAAAAAGCCATTATAAAAAATGTATGATAACCCAAATTTGGAATAATTCATAATTAGTTATCATATCAATATCAGTGAGGAATATTTCTTTATTTAAAAGTCTTGGTCATTATTTCATTTTTCAAACACTAATTTTTTATTCTTTAATTGAAAATTAAATTTTTTCAAATTATTTATACATTTTGCGGTCAAGTTTTTAATTCAGACATTGTAAAATTTCAAATTCTCTTCATTGCAAATATAAACAATAAATAACATGAATTGAAAAACAAAAAAAAATGATTGATCTTTCATTCTTTTAATTCTCTTTTCTAAAGATAAATTTCAAACTGGTAATAGATAAAAATGAAGTAAAATTCAAACTTGTTCTTATAATGATCTTGGCGTTTCAAACTATTTTGTAAAATCTATTTCGAAAACCATTCACATAATTAGTTTCTTTAAATTTGCACACCAGTTTTTTGTTCTCAGGTAAAATGCCGTCCGACGCAAAAAAAAAGCAGCAACAAAAGAAGAAAGATGCTGCAAAAGCTAGGCAAACTGGTAAAAAACCTGAGCAAAAAGATGTCAAAAAAGGAGAAAACGGGAAGGATGAAGAAAAATCCGATGTTCAAAATGGCATGAATGGCAAGGAAGCGACCTTGAGTGCAGAGGGTAAATCTTTTTTTCATTATTTTTTTTTATTATTACATTAATAAATAATAAATTTCATGTAACATAATAAACTTTTTCATGTAACTTAATCGTAACTTTTTTTTTTATTTAATTTTTGGGTATTACCAGCAAATAAATTTCTAAGGTCACAATGAAAAAAATAGTAGCAAAAATTGAGATGTGTGGTTTTTTTTCTTCAAATTTTAAGAGGCCCTCTGCCTGAAGCTGGAGCGGGATGCGCAACTTAACGCAGATGCTCGTGCATGCACGGGATCTCTGGCTTCGCACCCCCGCAGTCGCGACATTAAAATCTCGAATTTCTCGATAACCTTCCATGGGTGCGAGTTGCTCCAGGACACGATGCTCGAGCTCAATTGTGGCCGTCGTTACGGTCTTCTCGGGCTCAATGGTTCCGGGAAATCGACCCTCTTAGCGGTTTTAGGACATCGGGAAATTCCGATCCCTGAAGCCATCGATATTTTCTATTTGTCCCGGGAAATGCCCGCGAGTGACAAAACTGCCCTCCAATGTGTCATGGAGGTTGACCAGGAACGTGTTAGGCTTGAAAAACTTGCCGAGCAACTCATCGATTGTCCTGACGAGGATGCCCAGGTAATTACTTTTTTTTTGCAAATAATTTTTAAAGTTATGAGGCATTTTTGGTCAAAAATTTCGCAGCTAGCAAATTTTAGGTACTTTAGTTGGGAATATAAGTTTTAATTTTTTTTTTTTTTTTTATTAGCACAGATTTGTGAGTTTTGGAAAATTTTGTGTATTTCAGGAACAATTGATGGATGTCTATGAAAGATTGGATGACATTTCGGCAGACACCGCTGAAGCTCGTGCAGCTGGAATTTTGCACGGTTTGGGATTTACCACGAAAATGCAGCAAACACCTACTAAAGATTTTTCAGGAGGATGGAGAATGAGAATTGCTCTTGCTCGGTAAAGTTGAGCCTTTTTTTTACAGAATTTTTGTTTTCCATTGATTTTTCAGAATCATTTTGTTCTGAAAATTTGTTTACAAAATTATATCGTATGGTTCAAAAAAAATGAAATAATTATTTCCAACAAAATGACAGTAGAAAAAAATTAATGCTATGTTTTGATTACTGAAAAATAGAACTTTCGAAATCAGCAAAATTGGAGAAATTGACAATAAGGGGAATTTCGTTAAAATAAAAATAATGACAATAAATAATCAATTTACTATTTATACATTTTTATATTAAACCTTGAGTCAGGAAATCGTAAAATTTGCAGTTATCTTTACTTCTGCTTTGTGTATTTTTTTTTCTGTAAATAATAGCAATTGATCAATTTTGTATATTAATTCCGATTCAGCATCCAAAGGTTTGTCAAGTAATTTCGATTTCCAATTGAAAAATACATATAATTTTGATCTAATAAATTGCTAATTATTTTAATACAGTAATTTATAGAAAAAATTAGTATTATACGCCTTACAGTTTGAACTTCATTTTAAATTTTGTCGTTTCAGAAGATAGCTTTATAAAAAAAAATTTAAAAATCATAGGAACTTAAAAAGCATATATATGTATGGAAAATAAACATGAATAAATTAAAAAAAAAGCGGTAAAGTTTTATTGGAAGCATTGTTGATTTTTCTAGTGCGTTGTATGTGAAACCACATCTCTTGCTTTTGGATGAACCCACGAATCACTTGGATTTGGACGCTTGTGTGTGGCTGGAAGAGGAATTGAAAAACTACAAGAGAATCCTCGTCATAATCTCGCACTCGCAAGATTTTCTGAATGGTATTTGCACCAACATTATCCATCTCAACAAGAACCGATTGAAGTATTACACAGGAAACTACGAAGCATTTTGCAAAACTAGGTATTTATTTTGAAAATTTTTGCTGAGAAAAACATATTTAGTGCTCAACATTTATATATTTTGCAATTTAATAATAAAAATGAATGTAAATTTCTAATGTTGCATTTGTTGATTGCATTGTTACGCAGAATGGAATTGTTGGAGAACCAGATGAAGCAATATAATTGGGAACAAGACCAAATATCTCACATGAAAAACTACATAGCTCGTTTCGGTCACGGTTCGGCGAAACTCGCACGCCAGGCTCAATCGAAAGAAAAAACTTTGGCGAAAATGGTGGCTCAGGGGCTCACGGAAAAAGTGACCAACGACAAAACGCTTAGCTTTTATTTCCCCGCGTGCAACCCGATCCCACCTCCAGTGATTATGGTGCAAAACGTAAGTTTCCGCTACAGCGACAACAGCAAATGGATCTACAAGAATTTGGAATTCGGCATAGATCTGGACACGAGGGTCGCTTTGGTCGGACCTAACGGGGCTGGCAAGAGTACCCTCCTCAAACTTCTTTACGGAGATGTAAGATTACTTTTAGTTATTATTTTTTTTCTTTTTGCTGTTGAAGAACTGGACATGAATTTTTTGTAATTTATTTTATTCAGACAACTTTTTAAAGATATAAATCTTGTATTTTTTTGCAATGTGAGAAATCCACGTAAATTTCAGAGTTTAAAGTTGGAAGGTGGTTGGTCGAAGAAATGAAAAAAAAGTATTGCATGATTGCAGCTGTTTCCAACGAGCGGGATGATACGCAAAAATAGCCATTTGCGAATCGGAAGGTATCATCAGCACTTGCACGAACTTCTGGATCTTGATCTATCACCCCTGGATTACATGATGCGATCCTTCCCCGAGGTCAAGGAACGCGAGGAAATGAGGAAAATCATTGGCCGTTATGGACTAACTGGTCGACAACAGGTATATAATTATATTTGAAAATTCATTAACATTTCACTGATCAACAGGAAATTTACACAGAAAGACGTAATGAAATACTTGAAAATTTTTGTACCAGACATGTTTCACATTTTTTGAACATATTTTCAAACGAAAGTTAGTGCCTTGAAAAACAGACTAATTTTGCTCACGATTCTCTTCCAAGTCTGCAACATTGAGAAAAAAATCAATGAAAATGAAAATTTAAAGCATTCAGAAAACTCATGGATTCGGAGTCCCCAAAAGTAAAAATCTTGAAAAATTAGGTAATTCGAAAAATTTAGGAATTATGCTGAAATGCAAGGTCCTGAATAAGTTAGAATATGTCAAAATTATTTAATGTTTCTGTTATGTAGGAGTTGAAAAACATTGTAAATACTGTAAAGTTTAAAATCCTGAAAGGCATTAAAACTTAAAAGAGTTAGTTATTTTTGAGATAACATAGTTGTTATTGTTTAAACATTGACTCATGCTGATTTTCTTATTTTTAAATTTTGAGAATCTTTATCTTCATTGCATTCTATGCATTCTAAAATTTCCCAAGTTTTTATTTTGATATTTTGAAATAAAAATTTGAAAAAATCACAATTATCAGTTGATTATTAATTGCCAATAATAAAAAAAAAATTGAAAATCCATCAAAAATTCGAAAAATCAAATTTGGAAGTTTTAAAATCCAAGTATTTTTAAAGTTCTTCGTTTTTCGAAAATTTCATTTTAAGAATTTTCCAAGTTTTTATTCTGAATTTTAAATTTACATCGAATTTCAAAATTTTTCAATTAAAAATAAAAAATTAATTAATTAAAAATTGTAGATTGAATTTATCAAAAATTTTAAATTGAGCAAAATCAAATTTGAAAGTTTCAGAAGTCCAACAATTTTCAAAGTTTTTAGATTTTCATAAATTTTAATATTTTATAAATATTTCGAAATTTCAAAATCGTTGAAAATTACTGACAACTTTTTTTTATAATGTTCATATAAAAATTAAGTGAAATTCTACATTTACTGCATCCGTAACTTGATTTTTTTATCATACGTTTTTGATTATTGCAGGTAATAAATTAAAAAATCTTTTAAAACCCAAAAAATATTAGGACATTTTTATTCATTAAGTAATCATCACTATTTTTGGGCCTTCAATTTGGAAGTTTTAAAATACAAGTATTTTTAAAGTTCTTTGTTTTTCAAAAATTTCATCATTTCAAGAATTTCCCAAGTTTTTATTCTGAATTTTAAATTCACATCGAAATTGAAAATTTTTCAATTAAAAATCGAAAATGAATTAATAATTAAAAAATGTAGTAAATTATAAAATTATCAAAAATTTTTAATTGAGAAAAATCAAATTTGAAAGTTTCAAAAGTACAATAGTTTTCAAAGATTTTAGATTTTCATAAATTTCAATATTTTATTAATCTTTCGAAATTTCAAAATCGTTGAAAATTACTCACAACTTTTTTTTTATAATGTTTTTAAAAAGTGAAGTGAAATTCTTCATTCACTGCATCTGTAACTTGATTTTTTTATTATACTGTTTTTGATTATTGCAGGTAATAAATTTTAAAAAACTGTTAATACCTAACAAATTTTAGGACATTTTTAATCTTTAAGTAATCATAACTATTTTTCAGCCTTATTTCCCAAACTTAAAATTTTATAATTCAGGAAATTATAAGTGATGTTTAGTTACGCGAGTCTTTAATTTGGAACAGATTTGTCCAATTCGTCAACTGTCGGATGGTCAGAGATGCCGCGTTGTGTTCGCTTATCTCGCATGGAAAGTACCGCACTTGCTGCTTTTCGACGAACCCACGAATCACTTGGACATGGAGACCATTGATGCTTTGGCCGAGGCAATCGTTGACTTCGACGGAGGCATGGTTCTCGTCTCTCACGACTTCAGGCTCATCAACGAGGTCAGATATTTTGTCAGATAATTGTTGAAAACTTTCTGGCTACGTAATTGGGAAGTTACATCAACTTTTTTATTGCTAATATCGTTAATTTATTTCTTAGACGTGTTTTTTTTGTGTCAATAAAATTTAGACATTTACTAATATTTTATCTAAAATAAAAACATGAGTATTAAATCGTTTTTTTCGACATTTTAATTGATTTTCTGGATTAATTTAATTTCAAGGTCGCTAAAGAGATTTGGATATGTGAGAATGAAACGATAACTAAGTGGAAGGGCAACATTCTGGACTACAAAGAGCACCTGAAGACCAAAGTTCTGAAGGAGAACCAAAAGCGACAAGACATGGCTGCAAACCGAGGAAAATAATGGCACAAACGTTGCACGTTTCGTGGTTTTCCACTCAATATTCGCGCTATAGGAAATTGCAATCGTAAAAATTCACGTGTTTGCGCATGCAAATAAATTTAGACAATTACCGTCTCGTCGAAAAACAACCCTGAATTCTAGTACTTGTTTTTTCTTGCTTTATTTGGTTTACGATTTATTACTCTCCAATTTTTTTAATCATGTAAGCTTTTAAGAGAAATTTGTTTCCTAAAACAGCCGCTCTACTGAATTCTTGGAAAATTCAATCGTCTTTTTTTTTTGTATGAAATCGCATTGTGTCACGAATTTCACGGAACCTATTTATTTTAAACCCAAACCCTTACTGTCAAGCGAAAAAACTTTGAATTTTTATTTCCCGATCATAGTACGCGAGTAGTATCTGAATTTTTCATGTTTTTTTTTTTCGTCATCCATTTAGGATTGATCTGACGATATTTTTAATATAACTCTGTATCTGCAAAAACCCAAATGTTAACTGCAATTTTCGTAATAAAACATCATGTACAAAGTATGGTTTTTTTACTTGTCCAAAAACTGTGATGGGGCAGAAGAAATTAAGAGTCAAGCAAACTGTTAAAATAAGTATATTCTGGAAAACAGCGTAGAAAGCAGGTAAAGAGTATACAAAGAAAGCTGAACCACCCATGATTATCACTTAGTTCCTCTATGAACAGAGGGCAACCATTATTGTTTTTCAAGAAAATTAAGGTTGCATCCTGAGGGCTCCGTCGAGCCTGATGGTTTCTCCATTGAGCATAGGATTCTCAACGATGGACTGCACAAGATGCGCATAGTCATCTGGCTGGCCAAATGCCTTGGGGAAGGGCACTGCGTTGATGAGGAAGAGGCGCACTTTTTCTGGCAGGCCCCTGAGAAGTGGCGTGTCAAAGAGACCTGGGGCGATAGTGCATACTCTGATGCCGTCGTTGGCCAGGTCTCTGGCGATGGGCAAAGTCATGCCAACGACTCCTCCCTTGCTGGCAGAGTAGGCCGCTTGGCCCATTTGGCCATCGAACGCGGCAACGCTCGCCGTGTTGATGATGACGCCTCGCTGGCCCAAGTTGTTTGGCTCGTTCTTGCACATCAACTGCGCGGACATTCGTATCGTGTTGAACGTTCCTATAAGGTTCACACGTACCACATTCTCAAAGTCCGAGAGAGAGTGCATTGTGTCCTTGTTTGCATTGTACGTCTTGTGCGCCACGGCGATTCCAGCAGCATTCACCAGCACGTCCAGTCGCCCGAATTTGCTGTGGGTGGCCTTCAGCGCTTCCTTCAGATCGGCCTCTGAGGTCACCTGAAGAGATTTAACGCTTTTGCTTATATGTTGATATTTATTTGTTTAATGTTTGTTGGTAAAATGACTGGAATATCTTGAAAGAAAAGTGTGTAGTTGGAAAAAAAAGTTTTTGTATTTTCTGAGATAATGAAGAATTTTTTTCTTTTGTAAGTAACTTACATCTGCTGGTGAAAAAATTGTTGAATCTCCAAGTTCTTTGGACAGTTCAGCACCTTTTGAAGTGGGCAAATCAACGATAACAACTTTTGCTCCGTTTCGCACAAACCGTTCGACGGTTCCACGGCCAAGTCCAGATGCGCCTCCCGTCACCAATGTTACCAAACCCTAACATACAAACATTTTATATCTTGATTCAGGCCTATGGTGAAAAAAAGAAATAATTTTCAATACTTCTTTAATTATCGTTATTAATGATACATAATAACAATATAGGTTCTTTTTGTTTCAAATCAACCAGTCCATTCAGGACATGATTTTAGTGAAACTAATATGTTGTTAATGGGTTAGTATGCTCATGCTCACTGTTAACTTTGAGTAAGAATTTTGTCGATTAATAATGTTAGATAGAAAATTTAATTAAATGCAATATATAATATAAATAGATGTTAAAAGTTTGTTTCCAAAAAATAAGTTGAAATGATACAAACTTATAGATTTTGAATATTTTTTTATAAATATGTACAAAATAAATGGACTAGTGTAGTACCTTAAATATTCAATTCAAAACCAAAAAATTATAAATTACCCTAGCAAAGTTTCTGGCAAACAATAGTATGAAATTTAAGTTTCATACTATAATACCTGTAGCATTTTTACTTCATCACATTTGATAAAAATACGAGTTATATGAATTTTTATACAAGGTTCATACAAAATTCATACTGTTATATGAAGTTTATATGACAGCAAGTTTGCTAGGGACTTTACAAAAAATGAACAGAAAGCAAAAATTTTTTTTTTAAATACTCGTCATTGTTATTGCTATCAGATAAAATTACCATAAATAATTCATATTAGTTATCTAGTTATTTACATAGCATGAAACAAATTCGTGCCTTTTTTTGAAATATGTATTATTTGTTAAGGGTTTTACTATTGCATAAACTTGTAAAATAAATATCAAATTTAATGTCTATACTGTGGAAATATTTTTTTTATTCAAGCAAAGTCTAATAACTTTATTTATTATATTTGGGTCATTTCATCGGAGATTTACAATCAAAATTTTTTTTTCATGTTTTTATATCGAAAATAATCGATATGTATTTTTTTTTTTTTTCAATGTGATACTTGAAAATTTCGAAATATGATTTTTTGAAGTTTAGTAGTCTGTAAAAAAACTGCAAAGAGAACATTTTATCTTCAAAACTGTTTTAACAGTTTGCCATAAAAAAAAGTTTTTTTATAAACTATGAAACTTCAAAAAATCATATTTCGAAATTTTCAAGTATAACATTGAAAAAAAAAATACATGTCAATTATTTTCGATCTGAAAACATGAAAAAAAATATTTGGTTGAAAAAAAAATTTTGACTGTAAATCTCCCATGAAATGACCCATTTATATTTTATCTCAAGTTGTAAGTATAATAAAATTTCATTAATAATTTTTATCAGTTACGTGAGACAGAAATGTAAAAATTCTTTTAAAATTTTAGGATAAGAAAGATTTTCAAAGTTTCCTATAAAATAATGAAAAATGTCAATTATTCGTTGAATTCGAAAAAAGTTGTATGAATAATTTTTCACAAAGACTGGTTACATTTGAAATTGTCAAGACTGCCAAATCGAATATTTCAAATCCATCAAAAAATTTGCATGCTACTATTTAAATAAAAAAATTCTCATATTTCTAAAGCAAAGTTTTTTACACACAAAATTTAATCCTCGAAACTTCTTCATTTTTGAAACTAAATATTCATTATTTCCATCCTTGAATTGACATGCATATCCACGTTTCTTCAGTTTAGTTAATATCGAAAATTCGGAAATCTACAATTAGTAAAATAATAAATTTAATAACACAAAAAAAAGTTTTTAAATGAAGTAGTTTTAGGAAAACAATTTCAAAGCTGAAAATACCTTGATCATTTCTACGCTGAATATGTTATTTCAAACTTCAAAACGCTACGTGAAATTAGAGTTTGGACTTTGAACCCTTGAACTTTTAGCACGTGAAAAAATATAGATTTTGATGATATGATTTGCAAAAAAACACAATGTCACAAAAATACCATAGACATTACAGTACACGGACTAGAGAGCCTCAAGAAAGAGAATGGCAAACTTGCCTATGCGCTGATTGGCTGGTGAGGTTAGCGGCCATCTTTACTAAACACGCTTATTCGCGCGTCCGTGTATGCACTGATGTCACTGTCATTGTTGCTCATTGTCATTCACTGTTGATTATCGTGTGTCTCGCGGGTCTTGCGCGACGTTTTTCGGGATTTTATTAAATTATTATATTCAATTTTTCACGGAAAAAGTTTTTTCGAAAACAAACCACTGACATCAGCTGCGTACACGGACGCGAGAATACGCGGTTAGTAAAGATGGCCGCTAACCTCACCAGCCAATCAGCGCATAGGCAAGTTTGCCACTCTCTTCCTTGAGGCTTTCTACACGGACTGCTCGTTAGGCGTATTGTGATGGCAAAACATCTTAGTCCGCACGGTCAAAATCATTTATACTTTTTATACATATTCATACGCACACTTACACATACATACAACCATACGTAAAATTGACCGTACGGACTAAGATGTTTTGCTGGGGCAGATAGGAGGACTAGCAGTCCATGTACTGTATGTCTATGAAAAATACACATTCAAACCACATGGGAACGGTGAAAAACAACTTATTTGAGATGCAACGTTTTTCCATGTAAATCACAAAACGCCTCCACCATTGTTTGTGACTCACCGTGACAATTTGATTGAACTGTTGATATTTTTTGACAACAGCAACAGCTGATATATAATTCGTGGATCTGTAATTGATCCTTTTTAAATAGCGAAATTAATTTAATAGTTTCGCGAAAATGGGGGATCCACGCAAAACATACGATGTATCGCCCGATCAAATGGAAGTTATTCAGTGGAAAGATGCTCGTCGCCGGCAATTACGAGCAGATTATATGAAATACTACAATGACCCCAAATTCGAGGGTGAACCTGTAAGTTGTATTTTATTAACAAATTTGAAACTCTTGTTGCATATTTTCCTATTTTTCAGCCTCCCTTTCTTTGAAATTTCAGTTTAATTTTAAATTTGCACTTTTATTATTTATCTGGAAATTGTTGATTATGTAACTTGTAACCAAAAAATAGACTAAAGTAAAACAGAAAAAATCATTTAATATTTCCAGAGAAAAATCATGAAATTTTGTGAAAAACTGAATTGTTTTTATCGAATGTAATAAAAAATTAAAGTTAAAAGAAAAGCCTTAAAAAAAATTTAAAATATTATAAGTTATCAATTAAAGTAATTCAATGAATAAAAAATAATTATTTTAATAATAATTAAAAACAATAGTTCAAAAATCAGTTAATTTGTTTGGGACTTAAATATTTTGGGCGGATTTTCTTTAAATCTACATTTCATTAGTTATAAATTAATACAAATTTTGTATAAGTCAACAAAAATTAACCTCTACTAATTATTTTCCTTTGTAATATTAATTGAACCATTTTTAAACTCAAAATCTAAACTTTATATTTTTCATTAAATTTTTTTTGTTATTTTTAAATGACGTGTTGATTTTGTAGTAAAGTTTTAATCCAGAACTTTATTGCAACAAACAATTCAATTATATTAAATACAATTAATACTGAATTAAATTGAAATTGTTAAAAAATTTGATTAAATTCTATTATCTATATTTTTAAAATTCATAGTTGTTTTTAATAATAAAAAAAGTTTCCAGTTCATTTTTAAACTACTATTAGAGTTTTTATAAATTACAAAATCTATTTTATAATTTTTTTTCAGTTCGATCCAGCTGTGCAAAGGTACATAACATTTAAAGTAACTCAAGAAGTTGTTTTTAAACCAAGATGGAACAATTTCTTTTGGCATTTGGGAGTGTGTATATTTCCAATGGCTGCAACATATTATATCCTTAAAACTAGCAGAGTAAGTAAAAATCTAGAATTTCACTGTTGAAATTTCCATAAAAAAAAACTAACAAAATGTTAATTAATTTTCATGTGATTAGGTATGAAAAATTTAATAAAATGAATAATATATTCAAACAAAAAATTAATGTTGCAGGCCAAAAAAGAGCACATGTACAGAACTGGCCAAGTTTCCTACAGGGATCGGGAATTCAAATTCACATAAATCACTCAAATCAAGACAGTAGTGATAATACATTTGCAGGAGGGTTTATTAAATATTTGGCAATGCAGATTTTGTGTAATTATTCTTTAATAAATTCATGTAAGCAAATACAGAAAGAATTGAACAAAAATCAATATAATGGTTCATATTTGTTCAACAAAGCGTTCATTTTTTTAAGTTTTTGTCGTGTGGAACAATAAATAGTTATAGATAATTCCTTTTTTTGGATCATTATCGATCTTCTAGTTGTTTGTCTCTGTTTATCACTGCCTCGTCAAATTTTATCATGTACGTTGTTCCTTTGTGCCAATGAGCTGTCACTTTTGCTTGCTGCAATAGAACATTTTCAGGTAATATCTATTATAATAATTTATTATGTTTATACTCCAGCTTCAATGGGTTATAAATAAAAAATGTATCAAGATTTTATATTTGTTTTGAAGAATAAAAAAACATGAAAAATTATGCACAAGCTTTTAAAATTATGAGAAGTTTTAAACAAAAAAAAAAACTTTTACTTATACTGTTTTGTTGTTCCTCATACAAAAAATTTACATTCTTTATGATTTTATTCGTTATTAATTAAAAAATTATTAATGTATATTATAAATTATTAAATTATTTTATATATAGTTTAATTATAAATAAAATTAACTATAAATTATAATATTCAATTATAAATTAGATAAATATTTAATGATATAATTATATTAATTATATATAAAATATTCAATTATTAGTTAAGTTAATTATAAATAATTTAATTACAAATAATTCTTCTTTCGATCTTTTGGAGCATAAATAAATCAACGAATTTTATTATTTTTCTAGCTTTCGGCCATCTTTATTGGGCCCTCATCAGGAAC
>JAPYZL010117094.1:0-12609 GCA_030522825.1 Platygaster orseoliae
GTGATAAAAACCAGGGACCAAATTCTACCCAAATTTTTTTCATAATTTTCTGAATCGAGAAGTCCTTTGCCACTTTTTACAAAATTCAAAATCAAAAAAGATATTTGAGTTTTAAATCTGAGAAATCTGATTGGTTGAAACTTCTACCTCGAATATCTTTTTTGATTTTAAGTTTTGTAAAAAGTGGCAAAGGACTTTTCGATTCGAAAAAATATGTAGAAAATTTAGGTTAATTTTGGTGCGTTATTTTTATGCCCAATTGTTGAAAAAGCGCATTTATTGTTTAAATTCCGAGATTCAATAACTTTTTTGATTTTGAGTTTTGTAAAAAGTGGCAAAGGAAATATTGTCTTAGAATTTTACAAGAAATCTAAATTTTTCGGGTCCTCAGGTCATGTTGAATCACCTTGTATATGTACGTTTAATTCTGTAGGTTATCAAATTTTTAATTTTTTAAATTTTTAATTCCAACAAATTTACAATTTGGATTCCCAAATTTTCAAGCTTCAATTCATACAAAAATTGCAAAATTGAGAAATAAAACAATTACTAACAAATATTAAAATGTGTATCTTGTTTTCGAAAACAAATTGTACAATGTGAAGTTTCAAAAATGTCTCTTCAAAAATCGATCAAAAATATTGATGCATTATATTTTCCTAATATGTTAAATCAAATCTGAATTTCCGGTTTTTCTATCCCATGAGAAAATTTAAAAATTCATCTCCGATTTAGCATGGTCTAATTTTATTATATATCTATAAAAACTTATTGAACCACACGCACACTATAACAAATTTATGAAGTAATGTAAAATAAGTCATTATTAGAAAACAACAATGACATATAGACTTCCGGAACATGGAAAAAAAAATTAACAAAAATGCAAATAAAAAAAAACACATGTGCATTGCGAATGAATTAATAAATAAATGAAAAATTTTCTCGTCATTCCAAAATAATGAATATCAAAAATACTACAACCGCTTCAAAACTTACCTGAAACGTAATTAAAATCTTGCTTCCTCCAGGACCCATCAAATTCTTCGATTTATAAATCGCAATAAAAGCCATGACCGTCATTTGAATGAATGACCTAATTGCCAACAAAATCATCGGATGCACCGTAGTGACCGCTTTAACTGACGCGGAACTCACAGTAAAAAAAGTACCGGACAAAAACGCGAGTAGAATCCCGTACCAATTAGTGCCCTCCCGGTACTTTGTGCAATTATTATTGAATTTTTCCGTAAAATTGTAACCGTGATCAATGCTGTTGTACACGGAAACGACTTCGATGTCGAATTTCATTTTCCCAATTTTCTCGGGTTTCATTTTTTACGCGAATTTTTAAACTTGATTGAATCCCTCTAAACAATGCGTTCCCGCTTCCGCAGATGTTTGTTAGACTGTTGGTTTAAAACTGCAACTGCATTTGAATGATATAATGAACATGTGGCTTTATCAGTAAATGAGCTTAAGCGATTGGGGGAAGTGTGTTTCAGTGAACGAGGCGTTGGCTTTTGACAAATAATTTTGTTTATTACATTTATGGTTTTCCGACCTTTTTACATTTCGTGGTATTGCGATGTTGATGCTAGGGAATCCAGGGTGTTTGGAGATTTGGAAAATTGCTTTTTTTTGGAATTCTTGTGGTTTTGCAAAAAGTTTGAACAGCATTTTTCAAAATCAAAATAAAAAATGTAAAATAATGTGAGTCATCCGCCAATTCATAAGGAGAAAATTTTTAATGAGGCAAGTGATTAAAAAAAGAAACTATAAGTAGCTTGGAGTTAAAGATTTATAATTTCGTGATTCTTTTGACATTTATTACGTGCAAATTTTGAATGAGTACAAACTACATAAGTTAAAAAAAAAATTAATTAACTAACTAGTATAAAAAAATTATTATTTGGAAATTTGGATATTTGAATGAAACTTCACAAAGAGTTTTTAGAAATTGAACGAATTTCTCAAAATTTTAGAAAATAAGGAAATTGAAAGTGTTGACGAATTTACAAAGTAATTATGGCTAAATCCTCAAAATTATTTTTACTAAGAAGTTGTCTGAAATTTGAAAATTATAAAGTATCTAAACAACGACATGACAAATGATTAACTTCTTTCAGCAAATTGTTTATAACTATTGTTGTCTTTGAATACCTACAGTGAATTTGGATAATCTTTAAAAAAATTCATTGTTCAAATATTACATACTTAAATCATCGCAATTGTAAATCTCTGTAAATTTTTCGATGATCACAAATTTTCTTCTTTAAAAACTTTTAGAAACTTTTTTTCCTACAGAATAGTCGTCTACATATTGTGAAAATATTAAAAAAATAAATAATAGTATATTACTGCGAGTTTTGGAAATGTCGGTTTCGACGAAACGAAAGTTTGCAACCCGAGGCGAAGCCGAGGGCTGTAATCGTTTCGTCAAAATAGGCAATTTCCAAAACTCACAGTACGATATTTTATTCGCAGTTCGCTAGTAATTCACGTCCAAATATCCGATTACTAGCAAATTGTGAATAAAAGAAATTTTCTAAAATTAATTTGTGTCCGAAAAATTGGGAAACTCTACTTGTAGGAAAATAGAAATAATTTTGAAAAATTTTGAACCAAAGATTCAAGTTTCTTATAAATTTTTAATCATGAACACATCATTAGAATGTCAAACTTGAACTATAATTCCTTATATTATGTGATTCTCCAAACACCCTGGTTTTTTACCTATAACGATCGAGGAAGTTTTGATTACAGAAATCATTAATACTTAAAGATGAATTTCAGGATCGTTGTGTTCGCTAGCATTCGTTCGAATAAACATTCAGAACATTGTTAACTCAACAAATAAAATTCAAGCTAAAATATTGCTAATATATTTTATGAAGTTAATACTTGTGTGGATAAATTTGGTCAATTTCAATGATATGTTAAACTCGAATCGAAAAATCAAGTCTATCGCTTTATCAAAAATTTCGAAACCTAAAAAAAGCCAATAAAATTTTTGGTAAGTTCCAGTAAGTTTTTAAATTTGAAAACTTGAAGTATACGATTTCATTTTTTCATAATTAATATTTATACAAATTTGTAAATCTTTCATATTCCAAATACCTCTTTGGTGATTCCTTAACATTAAACATAATTTTTCATTTTTCATAAATACTGTCAGAAAAACTGAATCATCCATAAAAGATTAATCACATTAACGTCAATTTCACGAAAAAAAAGAATAACATATTTAATAAAACATATCCGAGTAAAAATTATCACACTCATTTTTTCACGACATGAAAGGAAAATTTTTTAAAATGTAAAAATTAACGATGCAAGAGAGAAAATAATTGAATTTATAATAACAATATTTTTCCCATGCATCTGTAGAAATGGGCACTTTATCTGCATGAAACGCGGGAACAAAATCCCTTTTTTGGTATACTCGCAAATAAGCGGAGAAATCGTTGTTCCCTAGAGAAATAATTTCTCACGGATCAAGGGAAATTATTTCCTTTAATCTGTCAGATCAAATAAATGAATAATTTAAAATAAATAAAAAATGAAATAAATAAAAGACAACTACACGAAAAATCAACGCGAAATAAAAAAAAATTCCCCTTGATCCCCGAGAAATGAACATTTCCCTAGGGAACAATGATTTCTCCCGCTAACTTACGAATGCCCCATAAAAGAGATTTCGTTCCTGCGTTCCATGCAAATAAAGTGACCATTTCTACACATGCATGGGAAAAAATAGAATATGCTACACTGGAGAACCAGGATGATTCCAACTCGTGCATTTTCACTCGTTGAAAACATTATTTTTCTCCCTTGTAGCATAAATACCTATTTCACATCACTCAACCAAACAATCCTGAAATTTAAATTCAACTTTCTCACTCTTCCAACCGATTTCCGTTGATCTAAAAGCGCGCCACTTCATTTCACCGAAACTTTTCGATATCAAAATAAGCGTTAACATTATTGTTCAGATCGTTGTATAAAAAGCCCTGGGTGAAATGAAGCAACGACACGATATTCGAAAACGAGCAGAGATCGTTAACAATAAATATTAAATAACAATTTCGTATATATATTCACATATTACAAACATTGATCACTAGTATAAACTTTTTTTTTTGGTTGAATAAAGCGATGTGGGGAAACATTTTAACCCTCAAAGCTTAATTTTACATCTAAGGAACCGGGTAACTTTGAAACCAAATCAATTGTCAGAACATATAGAGCAGTGTTTTTTTTTTCATTAGCTGGTGTGGTTATTGCTGAGATTATGCAAAAAAAAAAAAAAAAAAAAAAAAAGAAATAACAAAGTATAACGTTGTAATTTGTCGAAAATCGCTGGTATACAAGCTAGGGGAGTTCTAACTCCCACTCCGCACGATGTCACGTGACAAAAAAAATAAATATGAGAACGATTAAATTAACAGTAACCGAAAAGTGACATATTTTTGTAAAAAGTTTATGCTTTAATTTAAAAACAAAATAAATATGCAGAAGTTAGGAATTTCGCCTTGAAAATACAATCCTTTTTTGTGTATGGCTCGATACTTTAAACACAGTGCACCACGAACGAGGTTTTTTGTCCTAGGACCGCAAAAAACCTCACTCTTGATATAAAATTTATTATAATTATTTGTCTATCATAGTAACATCACTATATATTTTTGAAAACATGAAACATGATTGATGGGTTGAGCCAAATTACAAGTAATCTTAATTGACTTCTTCAAATTGTCCAGATCAAGAAATCATTTGATGATTCCCGATTTGAATGGATATAATACAGAAATTTGGTTTTCTACAGAATTTTTTAAGTGGAACTAATTAAGTACTTTGTTTTCCGTTTTCAGCACTATAAGAATAACTGGATTTTTAAATGATGAAAAAACTTTTTGAAAATATAAAACTCTACGGTAAATAGCAAAAAAACTTGTTGCATTCGATTTTTGTGAATTATAAAATCAGAGAGTAAAACAAAAAAACTTAAATCATGGAACGTTGATATGTACTTTGAAAAAATTATGAATATCCTGGGAGCGACATGAAAAATATATGATGATTTTATAATTAACAATGCTTTAACGGAGATTCAGTACCACGCTGCAACATTCTTTTATGAACACAAAGCACCGTGCAAGACTGAACTGAAAATTTGAAAATCAATAACTGTTAATAATTCGCTGGAAAGTTACAAATTTCAGATATTCAAACTAACCCGCAGTATTACTAATTTCTAATTTCATGTATATTTATGAAAAAAATTCTGCTTCCTGTCAATGCACGACGCTCAAAATCCAGTTCTGCAGAGTTCTAAGCACAAGAGGTTGAAACTTGACGAGTTTCAGTTATTGAAAAACATATTCTACTTAATCGTTACATAAGTTATACCAATGATCTAGGCACCTGGTTTTTCTTGTTTGTGTTGTTTTCGTAGGTATTACAACATGAACAATGGCCTGCCATTCCTCTTTTTTTCGTTCGCAGTGGGATCCTCTTAAAGTCCTAATGTCGATGGTACTCGCGAACCTACAGTAAAGTCTTTGTACTGAGAGAAAACAGAGATCTGAAAAAAAATTTTTATGGATATTATAAAAAATGCATTGTTCTCTTAAAGAAATCAAGAAAAAATCTTTCAAAAAATATCCTAATTGTTATATTTTCCCGAAAATTCATAAAATTTTGTTTAATTTATTATACCTACATTATTCACAAACAAGAAAATGTACAAATCCTCACCTTATCTTTTAATCTTTGGCATAATTGCAAAGAGCAAGTGATAAAAACCAAGACATCGTTCAACCAAGGAACGCTAAATTCTGCCTGTTGTATTTCATATTTAAGGTTGCCGTGATTGGTTTCCATGTGATAAGCATGAAGTACCAGTTTGTAACTTTGAATAAAGAAGCTGATGGCGTAATTTTCCGGTAAATTCGGTTGCAAATTTTTCTGTGAATCAAGGGAATATTGATTATGAAATAATAGAATGTAGATTGCGACTTTAATAGTCTAATTCTCAAACATGAAGAAGAATAAAAATTTTATACATACCATATTGCGACTGTTCATGACTTCCTCGAGAGTTTTCTTTTTAGGTAAAATTAAGCTCGTCCTACTCCGCTGCAAGCAGCCCAAAATTTCCCCCAGAATGTGTATCACTTCGTCAGAGGTTTTGAAAGAGTACTGTTTATCAACATTGTCGATGTGAGCTATGGCTTGTTGCAAATGATTCGCAGAATCTTGAATCTGCTGAAGTTTCCAAGGATGGTCATTTGCAATAGCAGTCTTTATGCTCACATTTTGCGGGCGCTGACCTTTGAAAGTTACTTCCTAGAAATTGCATATTTCCATCTCCATCACTCGAAAACAAAATACTGGCAAAATAAATCTTCAAAAATTTGTCGACTCCACATTTCTCCCAAAGTTAAAATTGACACTAGAAAATCCCAGGTATGTTTTTCCCTAATTTTCTGGTTTGTGAATTTTGGGAGAATTTACAGAGTAAAATGTAAAAAAAAAAGCAATTTACAGCAAATGTGATGGTGTCGCCAGTCAGAACTACAGAGCATTTTACATTGTCATGTGGGCCGCTGAAACTAAAACGATCCGTTTTGGTGTGATCTTCATTGCCAAAAAGCGATGATGGGAATCGAGAAGTACAGTCCTGTAAAAAGTCGAAAAACAAAAATTAATTAGGATTGATAAATACACTGACATAAATGTAGAAAAATTATTTGTTTAATTATTATTTAATTGACAATTATCAAATTAACTTGCAGCTGGAAATCTTTCCCTACAAACCATGTCGGATATAAAAATGACCACTGAATGAAATATAATAAAAAAAAATACATTCTGGGCAGCCTTGAGACATCCATAGAACAGTCTTACATTAATTGCAGATGCAGTATAGAAATTATATGTGCAGGATGATTCGGGATAATATTTTATATCCCTGAAGTTCCAAACATCTTAAAATAAACGAAATAAAAACAAGTTATTCATATTACTTTGCATGGTTAAAATAATACATAATTATTGAAATATAACTAATATTATTCCATGTTACTAACAATTTTTTACTTTTTTCTTGGGCACAGTTGGAAAAACCAATTTTTTTTGTGTTTTCCTTTATTTTTTAAATGTTTGGAACTTCAGGCACATAATATTTTGATTTCTTTTACAGGGAAAATTATGAAAAAAAAATTTCGTCATATGACCTTAGTGAAATTTTGAAATTTCTAGCCAGTTTAAAAAATTTGCGAAATGACACCATGATTTAGAATAAAATAAATTTCCAAGGTTCATAACTAACATTTTGTTGTGAGTGAAAATAATGGTAGTCCATCTGATGGCTAATATAGAAAAATGTGGCAAATTTAACAAATTTATGTATCATTGCAACAGTCGATGCATTTGTCGATGTCGACATAGTTGGTAGGGTTATTTGATAATTATTATTTGAATATCGCTCCATTTTAATATATGATTATTCCAAAAACAACGATCAAGCGGAGCCAAGTATTATCAATTAGGATTAAATAATTAATTCCACCCAATTTTCTTCTTTTCCAAGCTTTCGGTCATTTATTTGACCCTCTTGAGGAAAACTACAACAATTTACATTATATCATAACCATTCTACATCTAATAAATCAATAAATAAATCAATAAATAATTCCACTTACAATATAGTAATCCTAAAGTCACCATAACAAGTTCTATACGATAAAAATCTCCATATCTATTCGAGGTATATGTATCAAATCTCGCAATTATCGTCATAGTACGAATTATAATATTTGATAATTTTCAATATAATAAATATGATAATATAATATAATATATAAATAATAATAAATATGATATAATAACTATGATAATATTTGATAATTTTTTTAAAATATCTTTAGGTAACATTTAATTTGAAAAACTATTGAAAATCAGATGAGAGATGAATATTATTTTTTAATTACCTAAATGGATCATTAATGAGATAAGTAGACCAGATGTTATGGAAAAATTACAATATGCAAAATATTCACTTTAAATAACTAAGGCCATGCATTTTTTTTAGATCATTGCAAATATCTGCCTTTTTCAAGTTTTCTTGAGAATTCCTCATTATTAAGAATTTTAATAACTCTTACCAACAAAATGTTACGCAGTTGGGATAAAGAAGAATGAACTTCTTCGTGCAAAACCCATTCAAACTCCATTTGCTGTGAATAAAAATTAGAAAAATCAATCAATTTTCTTAACAAGTAATTCTTGTTATTTCGTTGTTATTTGAAAATTTTTTTCGGGAACTCATCGGTTTATAAGAATTGTTGATTTGGAAAAATTAATTCAAATCATTAATAAAATTAAAAATCACTATATCAAAGTCAGTAAATAAATCAATCGATTTAATAAAAATAAATTTCAAAATGAGAATTTCAGAGGTCAGTATTATATTTTTGAAGTATTTTTTTATTATTTGTTAATTTTCTCCTCTTTTAAAATTTACATCTTTGAAAATGATTTTTAAGATATTGTACCATAGCATAATACCTTGTATTTTTTTTTACAATATTTTTTATTTTAAATGTTTTCCTTCTTACTAATTTTTTTTTTCATTTCGTCGAAATCCTTGACACAAGCTACAATTTTTAGCATTATAAAAAAAAATTTTAAAAAATATAAAATTGCTAAAATTAAACACTCAACCTTGACAATTGACTTTGATTTACGAAAATTCCTCGCCCTATCGTTACTTGCAAAACTTAGAGACTCTCTTCCAAAAAAAAGCAATTAGCTCAACTCTCAAACAAATAAAAAATTCAAAAAAACAACCACAGCTGAAGGAATTTCAACAATCCATTTTTCATACTTCAAAATTAATCATAACACTCTTTGAAATATAAAAAAAAGCAAGATAGAATTTATTTCTAATAATTAATTTTACTGCAACTAACGCATGACAGTCATCGTAAATTCAATCTACGAAAAAAAAAGATTGATCGAAAAACCTAACCTAACTTCTGTCAGCAATGCCACTTCTCGCGATCTTGACATATTGCCTAATTATTTTAGTGACGATTGAAAATTTTTTTTATCTGGCCATAGATGCGAAATCTTTCAAGGTCGCTCGATAAGATAACAAAAAAAAGGGAAATCCTTACGAGATTGTGAGCTTCCTCCTTATCCGCGTCGGCCATTTTTTTTTTCGCTGTTGCAGTTTTGATCGATTGCGGTCGTAATAACGGAAAATAAACACAATCGAATGTCACGCAATTGACAGCGACAATGGAACATCTGCTTGAAATTCCCAGAATTGGTGACTAACTTGATGAAAACATGTGTTTTGATTAATTAGAGAACTTGAATAACAACAACAATGTTGTTATTGTCCTAGGGATTTTGTCGCTTTCAATTGTGTTCAACTGCTTTCAATGCCAGACTGGATTTTAAAAAGTTTGAATTACAGATTTTCAACCGTTCAGAGTTTAAAATTGAAAAAAGGAATATAGAAAAAAAAATTGGCAACATTTTTTTTTTATTTTCTTAGAATTCAAAGATATACTTTATACAAAATTAGCTTTAGCAAAAATGTGTGCTTAATTTATTAATCTAAAGTCAACGATGTAATAACTAAAAAAAATAGTATATTTTTTAATTACATGCAACAATATCAAATTTTATGAATGAAAATGCGACAAAACAAATCTTGTTTGAATTTAATATGTATAATACCTTGGTAATATAATGATATATAAATATATTTTTTTAAGTTTAACTATTTTTATTTGATTTATAATCAATACATATACTTACCGGTTATAAACTGAAAAAATGTTAGATTCTAAAAAATTACGATTTGAGTTAAATTCTTAATATAATTATATATATGTACGTATTTACGAAAGAAACAATATCTTTAGAAATGAGAAACAATGACTTCTAAATTTTTTACGAAAAAAATTGAGATATATACAGTACATTGAATGCATGCAACTTGACGATGAAACAGTTTTATAAATGCGATCGATGTTACGATGATAAATTGTAAGAAACGCTTTGGAAAGAGAAAATATATTCAAAAGAATATGTGACTACTCTTAACATATTTTAGAATACTTTGGAACTTTTTTAGATTCTATGAAATCTTCAAAATTCGATTGTCTTAAGAATCTTAAGAAAATCTTTAGAAAACCGTCAATTGACGATTTTCCCAGGATTTTTGGAGATTTTCAGAGACATTTTTTCCCGGATATATTTATAGTAATTTCGAAGATTTTCGAAAAATTTTTTTTTTTAATTCTCGTTTTCTTAATAGATGAATAGTACATTATGTAACATAGTGCAAGGGTCGAATTTGGCGAAGACGAGGGTTCAGGCCCGAGGCAAAGCCGAGGGTTTGAATCGTCTTCGCAAAATGAGACACTTGCACTAAGTTGCGTTTTTTTAGATATTTTGAAGTTTTGTAAGATATTTTCGAAAATTATTGTATACAGATTTCGAAAGAATATGAAACACTTTTTTTAATTTAAAGGAACACACAATCACGATTTTTATACCTTTTTTTTCGGAAATTTTTGAAAAATAACGGCGAAGTTTTCATTCGGTTGCGAAATAAATACTTTTTTTATCAAGAATGAGTTACTTTAATTACATCCTCAAATTCCTAAGTGTTTTTATAGAAAATTTTGGAAATTACAAACTGCTTTCCAAAATTATTTAAAATTTTACGCGAATTATAGTAGCATATTCATTTTTTCATTTCGAAACATTTCCAAAAATATTGCAGAATTTTTCAGATAGATGAAAATTATTACTGGATACTTTTAGAACCTTGGAAAAAATTTGTATATGAATGACTTATTTTCCGGAACATTTTTGGAAATCACGAATGATTTCAAGAGTTTTTCCTGCTCACAAAAACTTGTTCACATTTTCTAATTTCCAGAACGATAAAAACATTCGTGTTTATCAATGGATACCGATTTTCCACATATTTTTTTATTCTGAAAAATTTTTTTCAACTCTTTAAACTTTCAAGATTCAATCTAAATTCATACAAACAACTCAAAAACTTCAACCTCATTTGCAAACATTTTCAAGAATATTTTAAAAAATGTGAAAATCATATCACCGAAACATTCTCAAGTTAACTTAAGTAGTTTCTTAAATAATTTCTTCATTTTCCGCACAAAATGTGAAAACTTATTTTTCGAAATCCATTCTTGGTTTTAGAAATGCAGAAAGTCCAGTCAATCATGCAATAATTTTCTTTAATCTAGTCTGAACACTTCCCATTCGTTTTTATGGTTTTTTTAAATTACGTAAAAATACGTGATAATAAAATCATTTCATTCACTTCCGTAGATAATTTTAAAACTTGTCAGGAGTAAACTGTTTTCATAATATCACTCGTTCAATATTCAAAAAATTTTCTCATTTTTCATTTTTCAAAATTATTTTTTATAAGAAGACTGCATCTTATATAAGTGTGCATCCCCTATCCCCCTCCCCCTAAAAAAATATACTGCATTCCACAATTGCACATATATCGATCGCCGTCAAAAATAATGTGGAGCAACTTATAATCCATTTCGCGTACTCGTATCAGATTTATCTTCATAGCTCGCCTTATTTTCTACAGTTTGTCCATTGCGGAGAGTCACGTGCCTGAAAAGTTTACCTAATCGATAGCACCTTGGTGAAGGTAAATCTAACAAAATCTCGCAGTCAGGTGCAGGGAGTGTTGGAGAACGTTATTAAGAAAAGTAAGTCGATCGGCAAAAATTATTGAAATCTCTACATCCTCGCACTTTTGATTCAAATTGGTGTACATACTTTTTTTTAATTCGTATTATTGCTGATGAGTAAAATGCACATACAATCTGACATTTTTTTATTGAATATTCTGATACGATTCGTTCTATGTATTTTTTTTAATAACTTAAATTCTTTATTTTAAAACAATCTGCTCTACCAAATACACGGTGCACCCGATGACCATTAAAAGTTTTTTATAAAATTTATCGAAACTTGTTTTTACACAAGAATTATGTCAGAAAAAAAAATATCTACGAATTCCTTTTAAGTGAGCATAGTTAAACTTCAAATATTTTCTTTGAAAACGTTTTATTTGAATAGTAATTAAAATCAAAAACTTTTTTAAGTTTTAAAATTTATCAGTAATGACGAAAGTTTTTGAAAATTGTTTTTCAAATTTAGGCAATTTGTTCTTAATTTACGAATTCCTATTTGAGTCACACCTGCATACGATTTTTTTTTCGAATTCATGTGAATGCTGTATGAGTAAAAAATTTTTGCCAACTGATCTGATAACAAAATCAATTAAAATACTTCTAACTTTTCCACTTTGATTGAGTTGACTTAAAATTATCTCTTCAGCCCCCCCCCCCTGCTGATAATAAAAAAAAAACTTTTTTTTCTTGGTTAACGCTCCTTATTCTTGGTTTATAATCATAACTATCTCGACCATTGGGAGCTTATAATGAATAGAACCAATTCAGTGTTCATTTCCAATTTTCATTTTATTCAAGCTTTCAGCCATTTTATTTGGCCCTCATCAGGAAC
>JAPYZL010117104.1:0-16551 GCA_030522825.1 Platygaster orseoliae
GATTACTTTGAAGGGGACAAAATAGATATTCATGAATAAATAAATAATTCTTGAAAAAACATGAAATTCGCGATACTTTTTGAACAAACCTCGTATTAAGCTTATCATATTACATATTATAAAATTTTATACTTGAAATATATATATTTCGCTAAAAAAACATAACAGTTATAGTTGTATAATGTGTGATCCTGTAATTATTTATCACATATTTCACAATATTGAGTTTTATGTATATTGTAAAATTATTTTTTGATTTGAATTATGTTATACTGAATAGCAAAGTATTAAATATACAATTAAAGGGCCTTATTTTTCTGTCAATGAACAAACAATACCAGGCTTTCTGACAACAATAATAAAGAAATATGTAATAGGGGATTTACTAATTAACATTATAAAAATTGCTCATAGTCCAGCTTAAAGTTATGAGTCATCAATGTGTATTGTATTCTTAGATTAATACTTTGAATATTTAAATGCAAATTCACACATCTATTGGAATTCGAACGAAAGAATATCAAATTCTGAAATTCTATATTGTAAAATCCTGAATACTAAGTTTTATTGTGCCTAATGTATAGAACTCCTTTTTTTACTGGAAAGCAGAGATCACAAAATCCGGAAGGACTTTCCGTCGCTTAAAATAAATAATGAAATATAAATAAACAAGCAAAAAAATCGAAAGTTGTGGTTGCAAAGTCGTCCGGACTCTATATCTACTGGAATACAAATTTCACCAAGTATTCTGTCTCTCCGATTTCGAAAATAAATATTCATCGAAATTTCCGTTGATGAGCTTACAACTCTTATTCAAAACAGTGTTCTAAACTTCGAAAAGCTGTGAATGCTAAAATTGAAAGAATTACCAACTGAAGAATTAACGGTTGTTTGATAACTGGCCCTTTTAATGAAATACACGCCACTGTCAGTAGCCCAAAAACACTAATGACTGTCCCAATGCGAAATAATAAACGTTTGCATTTTAGAATTTCACCGATTTGTTGGATGACCGCATGTTTGACAGAACGTGCTTGATAAACAAGCGTGATGAATTTGTTAATAATATGGACATATTATCCCAAAATTCATATTCGTGCCTGTCTAATATATTTCCTAAGGATGTGGAGTTATTGAATAATCATTATTCTTTGATAAAAGAGTGTATTCGGAAACTCTATGAGCATAAATTGGATATCGATGAGTGTGATAGAAATAACTCTTGGCCATCTTTCGTCCAAAGGTGTATGATCCGGGTAATTCAGCACTTTTAAAAGCTATTTATTGAATATAAAATATAATACAAATATATCTCTTTGTAGGTCATGAACAAAAATAATGTTGTGATGAATAATCTTGAACAAAACAAACCGTTATTTATGAAAAATGGATTATCGTCATCAACTGAAGATGTAGCAGAAGAATATAAATGCCTGGATGAAGTAATTAATTATTTGAATAAACCTTCGGCGAATTATAAGTGCGACATTACTTTGACGAATGACGAAAAGCTCCATCCAGTTTCATCATTACGACAACTAAATCGAATGATTTCTATAAGGAAAAACATGAATCAGTATTTTCGGATTGTCGGTTCAGATTTGATTTCGAAAATCATTGAAAGAGTACGTGAACGTTCAGAAAATGCAAACAGAGAAAAAATTGGCGAAGAAACGCAGGTACGAGAAAGTGGTTTATATATATATATATATATATATATATATATATATATATATATATATATATCCATTAGGGTGGTCGTTAAAATGGCTTTGGTGGAATTTTGACCGTGCCGCCCCCTAAATCGGTTCAAAATAATTAAAAAACATTACCTAATTATTTTCAGATTTTTATTCCAATATGAAACCGTGCCTGTAGAGCCGTCGTTTTTCCCATTTAAATAACATGGGCTTTCATCTTCAATACGGTATTTTTTTTTTCAAGCACCCTATGCACTGAAAAAAAGTTTGACGTTGTAAATTATAGTCGACGAATCTAAAAAGCTACAAAAATAATTTCAGACCTCTACGTGTATTCCTTGTATGTTGTCTGGTCAGGGCCGGACTTAGCCAAGTGCCGCCCCTGGGCAGTAAGAAAAATGCCGCCCCATTTTCAAAAATGATTAGCTAAAAAAAGGGTCATCACTTTTTCGAAAATGAGCAGCTAAAAAAAAGGTCATCACAAAAAAAAGTGGTGACCTTTTTTTTTAGAGGTTAGAAATTCCGAAAATTTGCCGTTAGAAATTCCGAAAATTTGCCGCCTTCGCAAAATTTTGCCGCCCCTCACAAAATTTTGCCACCCTGGGCACCAGCCCATGTTGCCCCTGCCTAAATCCGGCCCTGTGTCTGGTACATACAAAACGAGAAATGAGTCAAAATAATGAATTTTCTCATATAACATGTATTTTTCTTCAATCAGTTCATAGAAGATTAGTTTGACGGTTGATAATTGGCAATAATCAGTACAAATAAACTTCGTATGGAATATTTATACCCTTGCAGTAAACTTTCTAGCCACCCCCCCCCCCTCAGCCCCCCACTTACAGACCTCTTAATTAAATAATTCCAAAATCGAAATATTTCGGATCCGGACACTTAAAAATTTTTAGTTTTTTCGTCAATAGGCAGAAAAATTAATGGATGATGGAAAAATTTGTTACACAAGCGCAAAAGTTGTAACCCGAGTTAAAGACGAGGGGTGCAATTATCATAATGCAATCATAATTTTTCACTGATTTTTTTCTCAAAGTTCCATAATATACTCTTGCTGTATTAATTGAAATATATTTTTGTGAGATGCAATAACGTTTCTTATTACTATTAAAAATAAATTACGAGAAAACATTATCGGAATATATGAAAAAAGATCATATTTTCTCTAACGCTTATTTCATGCCAATCTTAAGTAATATCCCTATAGTTCAAAATTTTGTTGAAATCATATTATGTCAGTCACTTTGGTGCAATAGACGATTAGTTGAATCTACTTATTAGTGAAGCAGACATTACATTTCTTTTATATATGGCGAGACTGGGGCTCAATGATGCATCAATAAACAATCATGAATGCATCATGATTATTGCACACCTCGTATTCAACTCGGGTTACAACTTTTGCGCTTGTGTAACAAATTTTTCCATCATCCATTAATTTTTCTGCCTATTGACGAAAAAACTAAAAATTTTTAAGTGTCCGAATCCGAAATATTTCGATTTCGGAATTATTTAATTAATGTGCTAGTAATTAGGGAGGAGGGCTAAATAGTTCACTGCAAGTGCGTAAATATTTCATACAAAGTTTATTTGTAATGATAATTACCAATTATCAACCGTAAAACTAACATTCTAAGAAGTAATTGAAGAAAAAATATGTTATACGAGAAAATTCATTATTTTGACTTATTTCTCGTTTTGTATGTAACAGACAACATACAAGGAATACACGTAGAAGTCCGAAATTTTTTTCGTAGCTTCTTATATTCATCGACTATAGTTTACAACGTCAAATTTTTTTTTCAGTGCATAGGGTACTCGAAAAAAAATAAATACCACATTGAACACGAAAACCCATGCTATTTAAATGGGAAAAACGACGGCTCTACAGGCACGGGTTAATATTGGAATAAAAATCTGAAAAAAATTAGGTAATGTTTTTTAATGGAATAAAAATCTGAAAAAAATTAGGTAATGTTTTTTAATTATTTTGAACTGATGTAGGGGGCCGCACGGTCAAAATTCCACCAAAGCCATTTTAACGACCACCCTAATATCCATCTTACTCATCAAAACGCAGCTCAATGTATTCTGATAGTAAACCTTACGAAAACTCGAATTTTTACAGCTTTTCAGTTCTTACCAAAACGAATTTGTATATAATCAAGGTTGTGTGGAGAATCAGAATAAGAGCTTTTATGCAAAGATGAACGACTCGCCGAATGCTGTTTTAGAGTGCATGAACTTTAATGATGAAATTCAGAAAAAGTACGATAGTCTGAATAATTTTGGCCATAAAGACATGAGAAATCTACTTAATGGAAAAACTAGATTTTTGCGTCATGAGTTTTGCATGAAATTTTGTAGTAGAACTAAGCCATGCATAATGAAATGTGATACTGAGGTAAGTAATTAATATTACAGATCATGGTATCGATTTTATTAAAGTTGCAAAAAAGATCAATTTTTTTGCAGGCTCCAAAATTAGACTCTACTGAACTCATAGGAATCAAAGCGAAAATGGATGAATTTGTTGAAAAACTGACTAAGAGGCCTGAAAATGAAGAAAGCTGTTTGCAATCTAAAGTGTATGAAAACGAAGACTTCAAGATGGAGACTTTGAAAAAAAAACTCGATGCATGTAAAAAAAATCGACTATACGCTTCGTTCCGCGGACTGTATAACTGAAGTTCTACTTGTTGACTGTAAAGTCGAAAAATTAGCTTGTAAAAAGTATGATATATTTCAGCATTTTCATACATTCTGCCATGGAATGTTTAACAGAAACTTGTAATGTTTCAATAAACGAATATCCATATATGGAAATTCATAACGAATATTATTTTTAACCCTTCAAAACTAATTATTATAACGTCTAAAGTAACAGAATGAATAATATTAAAAAATAAAAAAAGTTTTAGGAACACATTGTCTTTTGTAATATATGTACAGCGTTTCATTATTTAAATTTAACATTCTTGATGTTCAATGGTTTAAGATTTCGACGTATAAACAAGTCCTCTTTTCACGAAATTTATCTGAATAAATGACTAATAATTGGGAAATAGTACCTTTTTATAGATTATTCATCTTTAATGTTTGACGTAACTCGCTATAAGATATTTTATTCACTTCCCCTTATAACTCACGTAGTGATGAATCAATTTTTTTGGTAATGAATTTTCAGTGGAATATAATTTAATAATGGCATATTGATTTCACACTCATGTCTCAGTATATTACGTTTTATTCAGGAAACTTTCATTTTTTCGTAAGGAGGGTCTGTTTTAGAAACGAAACATTACTTAGTGTAAACTATTTTTTCGAGAATGAATTCAATCAGAATAAGAATTGTTTACTATGTTTGAAAAGTTAAACACATTAACGTATTATGTTAACACAGCGTCTACCAATGAAACAGAAGTATCTCCTAATCAGGGTATATTTGAAGGTAATACATATATCCAGTGATTAAGGTGTTTATAACAACAAATTAATAATATTGTCAAAAATAATTTTGTTCCCATGCATCCGTAAAAAAGGTCACTTTATTTCTATGGAATGCGGGAACAAAAGCCTCTTTTTGGGGTACTAGGAAATCAGCGGGAAATATCAACAAAAACCCTGGGAAACATTCATTAATGACGGATTAGGCAACTTTCTTCCCTGTGATCCGGGATTTATGAATATTTCCCTAGGGTTTTATTGATAACTCCCGCTGATTTCCAAGTACTCCAAAAAGAGAATTGCACTCGCTCCGCTCGTACCCAAACTTTGCACTCGTTGGAATCATCCTTTTTCTCCCTTGTATCATAAATATCTATTAAAAATGACTCTTTATTTTATGGCAACAATATCTCGTATTGTATTTTTCTGTCGTGATTGTTGTGATTTACGTACAACCTGACTTACGAGCACAAGTACAAGGTTATACTGGGGAACCCCAGCTCTTGGTAAAAATGGCCTAAAAATAATTTTTTTTTGCCAATCTGTGTTTTCAATGTGCTTAATCCTGTGACTATGCAGCATAAGTCAGAATCAAAAAATTTTTTTTGTTTATAATAAAATAATGCTAGAATAGGTAATACTGTTGTGTTTTTTAGTCAACTTTGGACGTTTTGTTGCAAATCTTTGTTCACAAATTATTTATGGTTTCAGTCGCGAACGTTTTTTTGTCAGAAATCATTCAAAAACGGTAAACAAAACACCAAAATATCTTTCAATTAGGTTTTAACAGCAGTGAGTTCGAGAAAAAATTTTGTAAACCTGGTTTAGGTATTTCCTGAAATTGACAGGAAAATGAGTTAGTAAAAAAAAGTGTGCTTGTGGTTGAGTAGATTATTTAATTTGAAAAATTTATTTCCAGACGTGTTCACAACTAATCAAGTAAAACCGGAAATTTTTTTTTTCACCTTACCTGTTCATGGAAATCCTAAAAAATATACGTAACCCAAATATACAAACTTTTCTCTAACTCATTTTTGTTTAACACCGCTCGATTGAGAAAATTGATACTGCTTCGCCATTATTTCAAGAGGATTTTGAGAGAACAAAATGAAGTAGAAATTGACGAAAGGGAGACAATTTGAGGATTTTCCGAGAGAAAAAGTTCCATATTTGATCAAAAATATCGCAAATGATACCACGTATTTTTGCGTTTTTTTGATACAAGAAATAAAAAAGTATTTCAATTTTACGCTGCGCCGCAAATTCAGGATCAAATACATTGAAAAAACGCTTGCCGGAAGTAGAAATTGTTCTTCTAGTCATTTTTAGCTTGAGTCGGGATTTCCAAGAATTATAAAAACGGATAAGCATGAAAAACGATATTGTAACATTAAAAACGTATGTACAGGATATTTTACGTAATAGGCATAGATTTTGCAACTGCAAACGATTGTAAAATCAAGTGTTCTTTACAAAGAAGCCATGCTGATTTCAGTGTACAAATTCACAATCATTTCAGTCGAGCTGTCTGCTTACTTATAAATTATACTTTTTTTCAAAATTTGATAACAAATGAAAGTCGTTAGGTTTATTGAATTCAAATAGTTTTTTTTTCTCAACGATTATCCACACTTAGTGAGGATCTTAATTAGTGTCCGATTCAATGTAATATACACACCTTTCCATGAAAAATTTGTTTATGGATCCTTATTTGAATGTTTATAATTTAGATATTCTAAAAAATGTGTACATTTTTTTCATAACTCTCTTAAAAAAGTAACTTAACTATGAATTTTTTTCATTTCGGTAATTTTTTAATACAAATGCACTGAGCATTCAAAGTTACGATTTCACGAATTTCGTCGAATGCTCGTCACGCTAAATTAAAAAAAGTCAAATGAAAATCGCAATTTCGGAATCTAACCCTAAACCTCATAGTTTGACATCAAAATGGAAAAAATTTTAAATTATGTTTGATACAAATTTTCTAGTCACTAATGCATTGCGATCATTAAGTGTCTTTTGAAACTTTTCTTTTTTAAAAAATGTTTCGGGTCTTGTCCAATCTCTCGAAAAAATTCTGTACTCCCTGCACTGTCAAACACCAAAATTTCGGAGGATTTCGACATTTCACTCGCGAACCTTTCCATCCAATCGCTCGATGTCCAAAATGGGTTTGCGTGGAAGACGCGATGAAAGTCATAAATTCAGGTAAAAATTAGTTTCCAAAAAATTTTTTTTGAAATTCGGAATGATCTTTAGAATTTAAAAAAGACATGAAAGGATCAGATTAAATTTTTATAGTGCAATCCTGTGCAAAATTTTTAACTACACGTAAGAATTCGTTAGATATTTGCAAGTATGTTTTTTTTTTTTTTTACAAAATTTAAACTACTTGGAAAATCAGCTGCGCATAAATAATTCGAAACAATTCTATTCAGTACAATGAATTTTTTAAGATTATTATCAAATTAATATCCAGAACTCTAGGACTTTTTTTCGAAATCCCTTCGAGGGATTTTTTCTTTGACTAAAAAATTAGTTTGATTGGTAAAATGTTGTTTCAGAATCATTGGTATTCATCCAAGGAGGTGCCGCGACGCCGTTCGAACTTATTCGGGCTATGACCCAGCAAGGCGCCTGCAACAATTTAAGAGGAGTTCGGGTGATTCACATGGCTTTGGAGGGTGATACGCCTTTTGCAAATCCGGAATTACAATGTAAATTGCAGTTGCTGTTTACAGACATCATTTATATTTTTTATATATATTTATTTGAGGACTCCGAATTTTATTCAAATCAAAATTCTCGGATAGGTTTCGATTAAATGTATTACTATAATTAATTCTTTTAATGTGCAGTGATTTTCAAAGATGTTTAAAGATTTGACATTGACAGCAAAAAACAAAAGAAATAAATTTTACGAAAAAATTGTTGATTGAGAATGGTGGGGGCCCACTTTTTCCAATCCGTTTTTCCCAAAGAAATTTTTTCTCCAAATTTTCTTATTCTCAAAATTTTTTTTCACAAAAATTTGCTTCCCAAACCTTTCTTTTCGTTTTAAACAGTTTCTTTCCAAAAATTGTTTTTTTTTAATTTTTCAAAAAAAATTTTTTTCCTGAATTCTTCTTATTATTCATAATCTAACAAAATTAACAAACAATTTTTTATCACGTAGCTCAAAATATATTCATGCTTTTTTTATCGTAATTTGAAAAATTGTTGATGAACAATTTTTTAGATAGAAAGGTCTAGGAAAAAATGTCTGGGAGAACAAATTTTGGGGAAAATAAATTTTAGGAAAAAGAAAACTTGGGAAAAACATTCTAGGAAAAAAGGACTTTGGGAAAAAATATCTTCAGGAAAACTGGGTCTCAGTCATTTAAAATATAATACATTTCAATAATTTTATTAAGAATATCTATGAATAAAAATAAATTTATTAGCTTCAATTTTTTTTTCATGATTAGGCATTGCGTTGGTTTCAAACAACAACAACAATCAGGCAAAGTGAAAATTCGAAAATGTAAAATCTCGAATATTTTAAAAGGGACCCAAGGTTGGTGGTTTTAAAAATAAACTGGTAATTCCTGCATTAAAAGAAACCGAAATTAAAAAATGTCTAACTTCTCATGAAAAGAAAAAAATGTCTAAAGAAATATTTTAATGTTCAGGATTTCACGCCTTCAAAAATTAAAAATATGAAACTTCCAGATTTGTCGTAGGAGAAATTGAGGAATTCTCACACAACTTAAGAAAACTAAGATACATGAAAACTTCAGTTAGAAAAATAAGCACAAACTATAATAAACTATTGAAATAATTGATATTTTTGTTATGTTAATTTCATAAACTAGAATGTTTAATTATAGTAGAACGAATTTATAATTACGGAATCTATCAAAATTTTTATCATTACTACCCTAGTAAAGTCACTATCATAGAAAACCATGAAACTTCTACGAAATTTCATTGAAATTTCTTTAAAACTTCAAATAATTTGAAATTTTATAAAATATGAGTAAGTAACACCAAACAAAAGTCCACAAATAGGAACCTAACTAGTTTTATAATTATAATTTGGTGAAGTTTATCATTTTCTAAGAGTATTATTATTTATGGCATAATATGCAATTATTTTTACCATATGATGTTCCATTTTTTATTAATTTTTTAACTATATTTAATTTTATATCAACTTTTGATGATATTGAATAATAATTTATGTCAATAATTTGTTAATAGGTTCTATAATAATTTCTTATTAATCTACACAGGAGTTTATAAATAATAATAATTATATTCCTGACGACATTTATATTTATAATTATTGATTTTTATTGATACATTCCTAATATTATTTTCGAGCGTATTATTTATGACATAATGTACGTAAAATAAAATACGCGAAAACATTAATGAAACAATTATATAATGGAAAATCGCATTGGATATTGAAAAAACAAGCTATGCTTTTATTCGTGGCATTTTTTTTTTTGGTGCTCACGTTTCATGAAATTACAAATTATTTGAACTGTCATAGAAGTTTTAAGGAAATTTTATATTTTTCTATGAAAGTTCTATAACATTTCGAAAACGGTTTTTTTACTAGAGGAAATTTTTAAAACTCAATTTTCATTCATATTCGATGTATGAACATCAGATGCTCAAAAATACAAAATTTCAGAAATCGACTAACACAAATTGTTGGGTGTGAATTATATCAATAATTCCATTTTTCACGAACTTTTAACTCTAGTTAAATTTAAAGAGTTCTAACATTCAAACATTAAACAGTTCAAAAAGTTTTCAACAAAAATTTCTCAACTGTTTATTTTTTACTAATATTCTCATAAATTCTCGTGTTGCAGAAATAAGCGCTTGAGAGCAAAAGACGAACTAGTAAATAAGACAGAAAACATGGAGTTGTCACTCTATCTCTTTCTTACTAGTTTTCTTTAGCTTTGAACTGCTCAAATATTCTGTAACTTCATGAAACTCGCGGAAAATGATTACTAACTCTTTTTACACGAATATCTTTTTTAATTGTAAAGATTAAAACATGAATAAACAATTTATTCATACATTCATATCACATTTAAACAGCTAGCTTCAGATCTATAAGTTTCTACGTTGGAGCAAATCTGCGAGAAGCAGTCAACGAAGGCAGAGCAGATTACATTCCGATTTTCATCCACGAAGCACCTCAACTGTTTTACAAAGAAAAAATTGTGCCTGATGTTGCACTTATTCATGTCAGCGCTCCTGATGCTAGAGGATTTTGTTCTCTTGGCACAAGCATTGACATCACTCGAGCTGCTGTTTGCAAGGCTAAAACTATAATCGGCAAGTTTTTTAAAAACTTTTTTCACAAAATATAAAACGCTGAATTTGTAAAAAAATTTCAAGATGTATTCAAGGAAATGGTAGAACTGTTATAAATTGTTAATTTTAATATAACAGCTATAACCTTTTTTCCTATTTATTGAAAGAAATGCTGTAACTTGCAAGTCATAACATTCAATGTCGTCATCCATAAAAAAATTGTGCAACGATAGAAATAGTTCGTGCAAATTCAACAATAGTCATTATTTTTTGATTTATCATTTTGCATAAAAATAGCAACTCTTCAAAATTTTAAAAGTTTCAATCTAGAACTTGAATATGATTAAAGAAACTCTATTTTTCAGAATAATTTTAACTGTCAGAGAATGCTGAGAACTGTATTATTATTAATGTGAATTTAAAACTTATACTAACAAAACCAAAAACTTATCATTTCGGAAATTCCGTATCCAAAATATCCATATTGCAAATCTTTTATAAATCTATCATATTTATTTTCGATTGACTAATTGTAAGTAACTTTTTTATTAGATGACTTAATTTTTTTGAATTCTTGTACTTTGAAACAAATTTAATAAATAAATTCTGATTGAAAATTAAATAATTTTAAATAATTATGATAAAAAGAAATTTATTTATTAAATAAGACGCAGGTTTTTTGGTTTTAAAATACAAAATATTCACGATTTTCGATATTTCTCATTTAAAATGTAAAAATAATAAGTTTCTCTGATCAAAACACTTTTTTCATCAATCATGATTAAATTAATGACCATACCATTTTTTTTCATTTCGTATTCCTCGTCTTCTTTCGTATTTTTTTTTAAAGTCGATTCGTTTAAAAAAATCATTATGAAAAACAAATGAAATCTCAAACTCAAGTATTTGATTAAAAATCACTGTGACTTGAAATTCAGTAACTTCATCTATGAATGTAGTTATATTCCCTAATAGTAAAGTCCCCGCCACAGAAATTTCACTGAACTTTTTTAGAAAACATGTGCAAATGAATTTAAATTATTCGTCTTTGGTTTTAAATCAGTAATCACATGAATAAAAATTCAACGGATTAATGTTATTATTATTATCATTATTTTGTTTGCTATTGTTGATATTTTTTCATTTATTTATTCTTTCATATAATAATTTGTTATATCTAAGATATTTTTTATATCTTTATTTATTTGTAGATTTTTCGTTTATTTATTATGATTGTTTTTATTCTTGGCCTATTTAGCTGAATTTTTATTCATTTACTTGCTGTTTTGTACATAACTATGAACTCTCTATGACAGTTCTATGAAAATTCAAATAACTCATAATTTCATAGAACGTAAGCAATTTCAATTTCCTAAAATAAAGAAACTTTCTAAACCCTAGTGGCATAATATACTATTATTTCAGCGCAAGTAAACGTACACATGCCAAGAAGCAACGGAGATTCTGTGATACACTTCAGCCATTTCGATTGGGCCGTAAGACATGATTGCCCATTGCCTTGTATTTCCATGGCACCGCCAAATGACATAGAAAAAGACATCGGCAAAGTCATCGCTGAAAGGCTTGTTGAAGATGGTGCCACTATTCAAATCGGCGTTGGAAACATCCCTGATGCCGTTTTGTGCAGTTTAGGAGGTCACAAAGATCTCGGTGTACACAGCGACATCATTTCAGATGGCATGGTTGAACTTGCACAAAGAGGGTGTATAACAAACAGAAAAAAGAAATTACACACTGGGAGAATGGTAGCATCAATTGCTCTAGGAACAACGAAAGTCTACGATTTCTTGCACGATAATCCTTTTCTAGGTACAGTAAATATTTCGGAATAAACGTTTATGCGTTAAAAAAAAGTTAACTCTTACAATGGTTAACTAAGTAACTAAACTAACATACAAAAATCATTATTTTGGGTTTTTATGTTGAAGATCCAAGTGTGTTCCAATAGGAAATTCAACTGGATTTTTGCTTAGAGAAACAGAATGTTTTTGAATTTTTGAAATCTGATTGTATTTTTAAGTAGAGTTTTTTTTTAAATAGATTCAACAATATAAGTATAGTTAGATCTCTAACTTTTGCACATTTAGTAGTAATTAAATTTTTATTTTCTCAACTGATAAACAGTCGGTTTTCTAATTACAAATACAGTTAGTGATTTTCTTAAGTAATTTTTGTGTTTATTTCTTGTATATAATGTTTTAGTTTGGTTATTAAATAGAATTTCATTTTGATGTTATAAATATAAAAACGATAAATCTTAAACTGTCTATTCACCTTGATCTTAAAGAAGAATTTTGATTTTTTACTCAATAGTAATCTAGTTGGTTCTCAATATCATGTTACACAGTTTTTTATTCTCGTAGAATTTTATTTTGATTTCACGAAATAATGTGAGTAAATTTTCAACTTAAAATCGAGGTGTATTTTTCTGTAAAATTTCATTCCTGGCCTCATAAAAGATTCGATTAGTTTTCCAACTCGAAATCTAGTTGAATTTCTAGTTGCAGTAATTGCCTTTTTATTATAAAAAAGTAATATTTATAAGTGATAAATGATAAAAATACACAATTTATATTAGAAACGAGAAAAAACATCTGAAGAACAGTTACTTAAAAATCATTAAAATCTGATTCCATGATTGAAACACATCGATGAATAATTTAAAAAATATAAAATGCGTTATTCTAAATACCATTTGTTATTAAACTTGAAAATTCCCGAAATTCTGAAAACGTTAAACATTGCACTCTTGAAACCAGATCGTTGTAGATTAAAAATTATAAAATTCCGAGGAAAATATATTTTCCCAATAAACCACTCAAGAAAATTTTTTCTGCGTACGCCCTTGCTGAAAGTATCGTACGATGGTCTAAAAGAAAAATATTTGTATAATTAGTTAATATAGAATAAAAATATTTATACAAATTAAGTAGTTTCCACGGTCAACGGTCATTTTTCCGAATTCATTATTCCGAAAGACCATTTTTCCACTGATTATTTTTCCGGAAAAATTTTTTCCGAGTACCTTTTTCCAAACACCACCTTTTCCGAAAATTTTTTTCCAAATTCCTAGAAAAATTTCTAGATTCCTCAAAAAATGCCTAAATTATAAAAAAAATTATAACGAAAATTTATTTGAATTGAATTTTTTCTCTTAAACGAAAACGGTGTGAACTGAGCAATTTTGCATTTCCTAAAAACTTTATTTCGCTCGTTTCTAAAAAAACCGCAATAACACAATTTCGAAAATGTATGTGCATTGAATTTCTGTACAGGAAACTAATATATACAAAAAAATTGTAAAAAACTCGTACACAAAAGAAGAAAAAAATTGTAAGCTTTTATTCTGAAAACTGAATGTTATTATAAAACAATACAGTTAGCTATAAGATGTCATGATATTGATATCATGACGATCACATCAATTCCAAATAGAATGATGCCGCAACAATATATTTCTGATAACTGATATATCTGATTAATAAAATAAGTAGTTTCCCTATAAAAATTGATTTTTTCTTCGGTAGAAATGCTGTCAATCGATTACGTTAGCAACCCAAGTATAATAGCACAGCATCCAAAAATGACAACTGTGAATTCTTGCATCGAAATGGATCTCACGGGACAAGTTTGCTCGGAGAGTTTTGGCACAAAGATATACAACGGTTTCGGAGCTCAACTAGATTTCCAAAGAGGAGCTGCGATAGGTCGTGATGGACTTGGAAAATCGATCATTGCTTTTCCATCAGTGACAAGCAGCGGAGAAAGCAAAATCCAGCCTGTCCTTAAATCAGGTTTGAGGAAACTTTGACAAAGACTATTGAAACCTCAACTTTACATTTTTTGTAAATTTAATATATGACTCACAAATAATATACTATTTGTTTCATCAATTACTTATCTTATTTCAGGTGCAGGAGTTACGACAACAAGAGCCCACGCTCATTATATCGTCACGGAGCACGGTGTCGCGGAACTTTTTGGAAAAACTCTTCGTCAAAGGGCTAACGCTTTGATTCAAATAGCCCATCCAGCTCATCGTGAGTGCCTAGAAAAAGCTGCCTACCAACGACTCAAGGCCATGCCCTCGAGATACTTATAATAAAATTTATGCCCTACATATCGATTGAATTTATTTCCATAATTTTGTTTAATAGATATTGCAGCATTGAAATATTTCTTCAATCAACCCAGAAAAGCGGGAAACGAAGCGAATGCAATATTTTTCCAGTACTGATGTTTATAATAAATCACACGAGCATGAACTGTTTTACACTGAATTTGCATCTACTTGCGCAATTATTCTTTCGACGATTCACACTCTTCTCACTTATTATAAATCATCATTGCACCCTAAAATATTTAACAATAAATACACTTACAAAATAGAAAGCTGTTTTTATTTTTTATACTATTTTTTTATTTTATATATAGCGCTGGATTTTTTACAATGAAAAACGTATAAAATGAGCCTACTCTCTCGAAAATCGGCAAATAATAACAGTTTTTTATCTTCGTGAAAGTATAACATATCCAAAAATTGGCATATAAAATACCAGCAATTTTTAACCTAACATGCAGAGGCGTATATGGAAAAAATATATTTTTATGCATCATTATGTCTAATATATTGAATTATATCATATTAAATTATTCATATATTACATAATATGTGACCAAACGGGAAGAAAGGGACCTTAGGGCGAAAAAATCGATTTCTGTATTAATTCACTTTCCGATAGTTTTGGAATTGCTCTTTTCAATGGAAAAAACAAAAAAATTCTAGGAAATTTACTTTTTCCACAATAGAGCGACGCGCGCACTCCCATCAACTTCAAACGCTCGCCGTGAAAAATTTTTTCAAGCTCCCTAAGGTCCCTTTCTTCCCGTTCGGTCACATATACCTATATTATATTAAAATATGTATTTTTTTATTTAATAATCAAATATATAACTATTTCATTATCAATACCAATTTTTTCAATAATCAATTCAATTTTTTTCGAAAATCAATGCGAATTTATTAAAAAACCAACATATGAAATTATTTAATTATCATAATGTCCAATATATCTCTCGCGGATGGAAATTACGTAAGCTTAGGTAAAATTACGCCCAACTACGTCAATCTTACGTAATCGGGCGTAACTGGGCGTAACTTACGTCAAACGTGGAATATAATGTGTTGTGGAATCGTGTGACGCATTGGCGACTCACGAAGACTTATTTTTTTATTAAAATCGACAACTATCGGGGCAGAAGTTGCTGAAGCAGTGAAAAATCTGAAAATAATGAGTTAATTTTCTGGATAATACAATTCTTTCGATTTTTGACTCAATTCTTCCAAAAATCAATATTCCTTGCTAAGGAAACCAAAATCAAAATCTCAGTGAGTGTTCAACTTTCTACAATTTTTTTTAATAATAAGTTTGATTACTGCTTCATTTTCACGGTATATTTACGTATTTTATTCATCCGAACAACCTTTTACAGCGACACTTCGAAAAAGCCTCTAAATGTATTTTCAATAAAAATGTTTATGAATAACTTTCTTGATAAAGACACGTAAAAAATGGTTGTTTTATTGGCTTATCCTTCCATACATTACTTCCGAAAACCACTTTAAGAGCTACTTTTATAATTCCCTCAATTAATTGATTGAATTATTCCGAAAAAAACTCCTCCAAAAACTCTTTAAACCTAAACTTATATTCGACAAAAAAATCTCAAACAACCCGCCATAACCCACACAACATGAAAACTTTTCAAGCATGTCCCCAGAAAACAAAATTGTACAATACTGGCCCTAGATGCGACCCAGATTATTGAGTAACATTGGTCAAATCTGGGGTACTTCTACTTCCGCATATAGTATCCAGGCTGGGCTCAGAGTTTGGTCCAGTCGGAAGCTCCAGATTTGATCCAGGCACCAGAATATCATTTTTAAATGTTAAAGCATAGAATAATTACACTCTTTCGCAACTTTGATGAGCAAGTCCAGACATGAAATCGCCGTAGAAGAGGCGCATTCAGCGCTCTTTCAAAC
>JAPYZL010117118.1:0-11901 GCA_030522825.1 Platygaster orseoliae
ATTTACTAATGTTGGAAATTATCACCACTTCGCCAAAAGTTTGGTAAATTCTACCCGCCGTTTCGATAAAATTTACAAAAAATTTTTCTGCGTGTAATATTTCAGACCTCGAATGTTCTCAATCGGTGCAAGAAAATATTCTAAATCGCCTTTTTTTCCGATCAAAGTTTGGAATTCCATTTAAAATATTATTCATTTGGCTGATAACATTTTCGCTTGAATTGACATATAGACTGATATTGCTTTTTTATGAGTTCTCAAACGATGGGTATTTCGGCATCTTTGTAATGATCCGTCTTTTCCGTAATGTCATTACTTTTATACGACCTCATTTACTGTCGTTATGACAATAGGCAAAAATGACGTATTGATTTTTCGTTCAAAAAAACGAAAGAATGACGTGTCATGACTTCGGTTCCACGTTCAACAAAATGGCGAGTTCTTCACAGCAGTATGCTCGTAATGCTGATCTCGAAATAACGAGTTAATTAAGGAAATTATTTTGAAGATACAGCTTTCCATATGTTGCACATTTTTTTCGCGAAATGTTGCGAAAAAATTATCTTAAGTACTTCAATGAAGTAAAAAGTGGTACATTAACCGCTTACCTCTGCATTCCTCGGTTTTACAATGCTTTCCAGCTTCGGGACAATGAATTGGTTGAATTTTTCGATAGCACCGGAGTTCTGTGCTGCGCAGTTCTTTTTCTGGAGTTTTTCGATGATCAACGGCCTCGATTACAGCGAGCTAGTCTGTCCTCAATGATCACCGGAGTTGGAATTGAAATCATTTCTCATCGACGTCGCGACTTTCCTCCGTATGTTGACGTGTCCGTTTTACGCGTCGATGTTCTTGATGTCAAGTTCTTTTTCCGCGTATCCAATGTTACCTGTTGAAGTCCTGGGCTGTATTTTCCACGGATTCCACACTTTGCACCAATGTTGTGGGTTGCGAAAGGTTCCTTAATTCAAAAGTCCCATAATCCACTTCAGGAGGTTTATTTATTAGTATCAAGACTTATCATGTAGAGTTACAATTCTTAACTTACGTGGCTAGCGCAACTAGCGCGGCACCTCCAGCTTGTAGATCGCGCTTGCGCACATTTGAGTATGATCGTCAGTGCTCGACAACTGATATACTGTAACATATTTTTCATTAGCGGCAACGGCAAGAATTCTTGTAAAAAATAGAGAGATATGACGAGATACTTCTTAAAAATGGTTCTATAGTAGTACATACGAAGTTGCACTATGTGAAACTTTTTATGTACACCCTTGGGTGCCTAAACCAGTTTAGCTCATCTACTCAATACATCTCAAAAATGATACAGTAGTAGGGCATTGTAAGTTCCACTTTGTGATAATATTATGTACTTCTTTGTTCGATTCCGGGTACGGATTAACTGAGTCAGCGAAATGAAGTTTTTTCACTTTATTTTTAGAGACTTGAGTTAGACTAACACGAAAAAGATCGTATATTTGTGTAATCTATAAAAAAAATTTTTTTGCTTAAAAACTATAATTAATCGCACCATCATTTCTGATTTTTAGAATGAGGCTATATCTTAGAGAAGTTTACTGTGAACAATATTACTTTCTTCTCAAAAATATCAACTATAAAAATAAATTTTCTACTGATACATTTGTCATTGCGGGTTACATAAAGAGCTGAAATATTTGATGTCAAAAAAGAGTAGGGCGGTTCACCTCGTCCTCCCTTATCAGGCGCGTACGCAGAAAAAAAATTTTTTTGTTTTGGGGGGGGGGGAGTTTAGATTCAATTTTTATTTCTGAGAACGATTTTTGCAAGACTTAAAAAACTTTACAATTTTTCCACATTTCGAATTTAAAACCCAACACTCCTCTCCCCCTTTTCCCCTGCGTGCGCCACTGTACCTTATTATTGTTTTCATAATATAGATTGTAATATTAATTAATATGAAAAATTTTGTATACCTTTCATAGGGGCAATAATAAAATATCAAAAGCTAAGAATCATCGAAAAAGCATAAATCCGAATCAGTGTCAGGCCTCAGGACTTTCAATTTTAAAGGGAACTTATTAGAGTGACAGCCGAAAATGAGTGTACATATTGCAAATATTTATAAATAAGCATGTTGTATACCATTGTTAATAATAAGAAATTCTATGGAGACTTTGACAGCTATTAAATTATATAACTGCCGAAACAAGATATAATCAATTTTTTGGAAATAGTAGAATTTGTAATGACTTTATGTTTTGTAATTATAGTCCTGAAGAGGACCCTGAAAGAAAACAGTTTGAAAGTTTGGGAGAAAAAAAAGTAAAAAAGGATTTAAAAAATGCAGTATTGCTGACTTTTCATAATTGACTCCTGAGAATCGAATTATATTACTGATCTGACATATCTTTTTATAAATTTACTTACTAAATCTGAAACAATCGAATTTTCACTGTTTGAAACAGTGAACATAAATGACTGTTTCATAAGTTGATTTTATTTGCCGAACAGTTGATTTAAGTGTTCGTTTAGTTTAAACAACTATCAAACAGTTATTTACACTTAATCATTCAGCGGAATTGATCGATTCATTCAGCTGAATCTACTGATTGACAAGTGGATGACTTTTGTCGATTTCAAACTGTCAAATATACTGGCAACCAGCGAAAATCAACTGTTTCAGATTTAGAGAGTAAGGCTACTTATGGAAAAAAAGCAACTTTTTTCTTTTGCGTCAGAAACACCGGCTATGAAAACATTTTCTAATTTATTTTCTTGATTTTCTTAAGTTCACAAGCTGTCTATAGAGGTTATTCAAAAAAAATTTGTATTCGAAATTGGTATTTTAGGCTCTTAAAATTACTATGTATTATGCTTTGAATATTTATAAATAGATATTTACAATTTAATATTGAGTATATTGCAGAATTTCAAAAAACGTATCATATTTCTCCAAAAGATGCATTATATTAAACATACATATAAAAAATTATATAATATGACTTGTAGTGTTATAGACGACATTACGACATCTTGGCAACAAAATTCTCCCGGAATTTCGTCGTTTGCTCTTCGAGTCATGTTCGATATTTTATACCAAACAAAGTCTGTTATGAACCCAAAACGTTATTTGAAATTTGAAATTGCGTACCCTGTATCGTTAAATTGTAACATTATTAGTTCCGATGGTCGCCGCCAACATTGTGCGTTATAATGCGGCAATCATCGGAACTAATAAAGATATAGTAACTATAGTAATATGAAGTATACAATAAATAGTAGATATAGAAATATTATAGTTACGAGTACTAGGCTAAACGTGAGCGTTAAATTTTAGGTGGCGTTACTGGTTCATTAGAGGCTTTTTTCCTATGAAATTATTGATCATTATATTAGTATTTCAGGTCTTCCATATTACTAACATTGTGTTAAATTTTACTGTTCGGCCAGTGATTTTGCTATAATCTAGATAAAATCCTGAAATTCTTCCAAATACATGCAATCATTTTATAATGGATATTTACTTTGTACAATTATCGAACAAATCAGTGTAAAAAAAAATATGATTTTTGAGCAGGAATCTTTCTCGAAAAGAAAAAAAGTTGGCACGTTTTGAACCTAAAAGCCTTCAATTTATCGAACGATATAAATAATCGTTTTGAAATGTCATTTAAAGAAAGGTCGCGTTCTTCTCTTTGAAATTGTAGTAGAATAATGAAAAGAAGAATAGAGGGGAGTTTTCCCTTCAAAATTAGAATTTCCGAGGTCGAATCAGTGTAATCACTCTCTTCAAATAATATATCGACCGAACATACTTACCACTATATAATTTTTTTCTTCAAAACAAACACTTTATTTCTGAAACCTCTTCATAATCATGATTCGAATTTACATACCGCAAAAATCTCCAATAATAACTATTAGGAACGGAGTTCAGAAAACGCTTATAAATTTGCATCCCAAATATTGCGATTCTTATCGCACGTTTCGTGCATTTTATTGTATCACATTTTACATTTTTCGTATCCTATATCTCGCAGACGATTCCATTATTACCCCACAAAAATCACGACGTACGCTCAAAGGCTATCAAAGCGTGTATAAAACTTTTTTTTTTCTTGATTTCCCGGCGATCGCGTCGCGGGGGTAAATTGGCAATAAGTGCAGTAAGTGCTGGTACCCGTATCGTTGCTCGGGGACTGTGGGGCTGACGATAAAAGTATCGTTATATGAAAATCATTATCTACAGCACGTGCCTGCAATATGCAACGCTCCACAAGGCTCGATGGCTCGTTTAATGGGATGCATCGTGAGAATGTAATGCACTGAGAAACGACTGGCTCACGATAATGCACACGTTCCCAAGTGCCTGGGAAATGAAAATCTTACACGTTTTCACGTGCTTCCAACGAAAAATTTTCCAGCATAAATCAAAGGTACATGATTCTGGACATTTTTTACCGTTTTTTAAGTTGAAAACTGCTGGTGGTGGGGGCTTTTTATTGCATATCTATTTAAACTGTAGTTTTTCTGATAAAATTTTTACTGTGAGCAACGTGATAACGATTATTTTCATACATACGGTCTCAGAACTCATTTTTTTTTTCAAGTTTCTCCATAAAAGAAGAGATTGTTTTTAATCATTTTGATACTGAAATTTTTCAGTTGAAAATTGAAGTTTTTTTTTTGTTTCTCATATACATCCCAGATTGATAATTTATTGAACTACTTTCAGATCAAATGCTCATTTAGAAACATAATTAAATTTACCTTGGAAAATTCGTTGAATACTTAATTATTGCTGATTTCAAAGTTTCAGGGAAATTCAAAGTAGTATGTAAGGATTCCGAAATATATAATACAATGCTTGATCGTTAATGTATTAAACATAAAATTTTTACGATGACTAAAACGGAAATCTAATACTGGTTTTAGAATCGCGTATGATACTAGAATTTTCTTTATTTCATAACGTTTATTGCATTAAAAATGTAGAATATTGAGAATTAGCAATTTTTCCCATTTTCAGCGAAATTTCCAAAATTTGTTTGAAAATTCACTTTTGAATTGATACGAATCGTTGAGGACATTATATCTAAAAAAAATCTTTGAGGATTTTGAAGATTCGTTTAAAAAACAAAAAAAAAATTCAAGAATCGAAGGATAAAACATTTATAAGAGACAAATATTTCGAACCTTTGAGCCTTACTTGATGTAATAAAATTAGTTATTTGTGTATCGCGGCGCCAAAATGCCGTCCCGAGGACAAGGACGATATTATAAATCTTAAGATCACAAAAAGTGATGAAAAACTGAAAGTCATATAAATTTACGAAAATTGAAGTCACAAAGTCAACAATAACATATCACAAAATCGTAAAGTTAGAAAACTTTACGAAAAATCCCAAAAACTCACCATGTTAAAAACAGTTCTAATCTTCAAAATTTTTAGTTTTGTTTTTAATAATTTTCTAATGATTCTGAAAATAATATTTAATCATTATTAGACAGATAAAAAATGAATTTTATTTCAAAAGTCAAAGAAATCATGATACATATTTGATAAGACTTTATGTATTCAGTAACAGATATTGCGATACAAAAAACGCAAATTTCAAAAATAAAATTCACAACTATTATTAAAGGAGAAATCGATGCTATTCAATCTTGTGAATTCCAAAGAAAGGGATTTTAATAAAAATATTGATGAAATGTTACTACAAAACTGAGATGCGCAATATAAATGTTCTTTTGTCAGTCATTACCCATTTTAAACTTAAATTGTTTATGTTAAGATAGACAATGTTTGCCGTAAGGAAAATAATAATTAAAATATCCAAAAAGAGTCAATAAATAATGAAAAATTAGCAAATCATTATACCATTTTTTTATTTATTATTTATCTAATTATAATTATAATTATATAATTATAATTACAAATTGTTATTACTTCTGAATTATTAATTTATAAATGTTCAATTACGCGTAGCGAAGCGCGTGGACAGCAGTAGACTATTGAACTGTGTAGAAATTTTGAAACTGTTAATATTGAAAAAACTTTTCGAAATGCTAGAAAAAGTTAAAATACGAAAAAAATACGAAAAAGTGAACGGTTTAAAAACTTATAAAAGTTGAAACTGTCAAACTATAGAAACTTTTTGACTTGTAAGAAAATCAAAATATGTACCATTAAAAATGTCAAAAATATGATCAAAATTGTAATGTATTAACGTTTAGAATATTTTTTACTCTAAAAGTGATCAAAAAATGTCGAAAAATATTGCACTATTGAAAAAAGTTACGAAAATCTCGGAACCGTTAAAGAAAAAATATTATGAACTCTTAGATTATAAGTCTAAAACTGATAAACTGTCAAAACTTTTAGAAATAATTTAACATTCAACATTGTTACATGAATTTACGATATTCAAAAAGTGCCCAACATTCTATGAACACTTGAAAATAAAAACTCTAAACTGTCACTAAATTTGCAAGCTTTTAATAGAAACTGTCAATTTTCTTGTAACAGTTGTTGTGTAGTTTTGAAAAATCACTGGAATCAACTGGAAGAATGGTAAAAAAATCTCAAAACCTTCAAATAATTCATTTAAATTTTTTGAAGTGTGAATTTTTTTTGAAATTCGTAAAACATTCTTCAAAACTAATTTAATTCAATAGTTACCCTTCATTAAATATGATTAGAAGGTACTAAAAAACATGTTTCGAAAAATCAACAAAAAATCCTTGTAAATAAATATCACGAAAATTTCTAATAATCATTACAAATTTTGTTCAACTTCAGAAATTTCTTAGAAAAACCTCGTAATAAAGAAACTCAATTCTTGAAAATTCGTTATCGTTACTGAAAAAAGCCATAAAATGATTTATGTAATAGGTGACCCTCCGGTTTTTTTCTTGGATCTTGGACGGAATTTATACTTTTCCTTGCTCTAGGTCATAAAAACCACCTGACTTCTTAGTTTCTCTAAGTATTCAAGAAACCACTTTCGAACATATCTAACTTTCATTCAAAAAAATTACACTTGAGACCTAGCCCCCTCCCCACTCCTTAGGCAACCCTTTTTTCATATTTCCATGTAATTCCACAATTTCCATAATTCCGAGCAAGAATCAATTCAGTTCGCAAAAAACAGGCGAAAAAAGGTAATGGCGCGAGCAAGAGCCGCCAGAGCCATGATAAATTTAACGACCGGAAATTGTGGCCGATTCTCGGGGCCATTTTCTTCACGAGGAGATTTGGGCTGTTCGTTCTGGGCCCGCGTCATTACGGACGGTGACTCAGGAACCAGTTTTTAGTTTCGGGCCCCGAGACCACTTTTTCTTTCATTTTTGCGCGGCCCTGTACGCGCCTTACCGAAATACTTCGGCCCTGCGCCCAGAAATGCGCCCGATACATTCTTCACGGTTTTTCGGAAATTCGTCTCTCCGTAGATTATTTGGTAGTTTTTCCAATTACGATAATACTATATGACTGTAATAATACTGTATTACAGGGATTTTACAACGTAACGGTTAAACGTATTTTCAAATTTTTATTTTCATTTTCATTGCATTCATTAACATGATAAAATGTGACAAAAGGAGAAGGTCAACTGGAGAATTCTCGCATTATGCCAATATTTTATGTTTTCATGAGCCTTAAGTTATCGAATCTATTATTTATTATTGAAACAATAGTTATAAGGTAAAATCCTTATTAACAATAAATACTTTTTCTTGAAACAGAAAAAATCACGCATATTACAAGCTATTTATAATACAGTTGGACTCATTTGTTACGAGTAAGTAGTTGGAAACGTTATTAAGAAATTATACAAATATTTCATTTTCGTTATAAATGTTGAACTTCAATGTCAAAGGCAATTAAGTTGAACGATATAGCATCGATTTTTTATGTACGTATGTGTGTGTTGTAGGTTAATAAAGAAAAATTAAAATATTGAAATAACTATAGTCACATAATGTTTCATTATAAAAATTATAAATATAAAGAATAATAAAAAAAAATGTCTGTAAATTTTGTTTTTTCGCATTCTCAAAAATAAATTTTCAACATCTGATTTCAACAGCCTTGAACAAGCTTAAAATTTGCAGACCATCTTTTTCTTAGGAAAAACGTATGTTTCATAAATGAAGCTTGTGCAAAGAAGTTAATGATCCGAGTTTGAATGATGGAAAACAACATCAAGTTCTTCAAATGCGAAAAAACAAAATCCACAAGAAATTGGTATCTGCAAAAAATATCTAGTTGTTTTAACCTGTTTTTTTATATATTGGTATTCGGGTGTTCTAAACACAAGAAAATGACGTCTTATCCCTATTGAACGAAAATTCTTTACTTTCTGAGAAGACTGTTTTTCATTTATTTAAAAAAAAAGTTTGCTGTCCGTGATTATATGAAATAAGATCTGCGCTAATTATATGCATGGTTAGTGCAATCAAAGCTATCGTTTTCAACCTTTACCATTATTGATCGCGTAAATATAAGTTTGCTCGAAAACCTTTGTTATCTCTCAAGAGTTGAATGACACGAGAATTTGTGAAACGCCACAAAAAAGATTTGAAAAAAAAGTAAGAAATTCATTTCTCGATCGTTACGAATTTGCGGTACCTTTTGTACGTATCGCCTAATAGTTCGTCTCTGCAGGAAACTCGTGAAGCCATGTACTATATGGTCCGTGATGAATAGTCTCTTTTTCCTGGAACCAGCGCTTTGACTTGTATCCTCTGCAGATCAAAAATCGCTAAATGACGTTTTTTAATTACAGCCTGTTTGCGAGACATTTTAAAAACGAGCAGTGCCACTTTATCTTTATCGGAACTTTTTTTATCGGAACTTTTTGGTAAATGATTTATCCATATATTTATTCATAATTATAAACGTTTTTCTCAATTCTTTTTTGGGGTGAAGTTTTTTCGAAATCCACGTCATTCCGAGGAAGTAGAGAAAAAATAATAATTGAAGCAACACAAGATTTCATTTCTTGTTTTTTTTTTTTTCAAATACAAATTTAATTAAAAACAGTTAGAATGTAACCATTCCAAAAGAACAATAAAATACTTTGTTATTTTTAAGAAAAGCACCACCGTAGGTACCCGGTACATAATACCGTAGATGCGCGATAAGTATGGTGCAGCGGAACTACCAGGGACGTTCAATATCGATATGATATATGGCAACAGTCACAACATATTATATATGATATGGTATAAGACAACAGTCTTAGCTGAATAGAAACACAACAGTTGTACCATCAACGACTGTTCTTTTATTTTTGATATGTATGTTTCAATATTTGATTTTTTATAAGCAATTAGTAATTTTTTTTCAACACAAGCTTCCGAAAACAAAGATTGTCTATATCTATCGAAAATAAGGCTGTCATCATGGTATCACTAATCAGATGAATTCGGTAGAATTACTTTGGTGGGTTTACAGGTCAAAGGGGTGAGTACATTTGCTCCGACAAAAATTTGCTCCGACAACTTTGTGACCTGTGTGCGCAGGATATCGGCTCATATCAGTATGCGCACGCAGTTCATAAAATTGTCGGAGGAAATTTTTGTCAGAGCAAATGTACTCACCCGGTCAAAGTAAGAAACCCATCTTTTACTCCAAGTATTTTCTCACGCACGAGTGACTGTGTGCGTGGTCAATGCTGATGCACAATTACCGGCTGTGATCAGCTGTGAGCTAATCGCAGCTACGCATGTTGCCGCTCATTTAATTTGAATGCGCATTGTGAACATTCATCCAGCTCAGCTCGTGCATCACGCTCTGAAGTTGGCAGGAAGACAATTTCGGGTGATACTGTGACCCGAAAGAGGCGCTGCAGTTTGCCAATCTCTCAGGTTGAGTTGTGACAAAATGGCACAACAAATCATAAAACTACAATAACTTTTCGGTGGGATGTTTCGATTGTTCTCCTTATTTTTTATTTAATTATTGCTACGGTTTTTTCATGTCGTGATTTGAAAAATGTAGTTTTGTGTTTCGTTGTACAGCTGTTCGTCTTTTCTACGTGCATTCGATTTTTCCATGCTCAGCGCAAAACTCAGCAAAAATGCAAAGCCTTTTTCTTTTTCTCCATTGCAATAAGTTTGGGATTTATTATTGAAGTTACGAAAAATGAGGCGTTTTTTCTCGTCCTCGCGGTCTGTAGTTTTACGTGTTTGTATTTTTTTAAGCCTGTGACATGTGAGCGCCAGTTCTCGAATTTTTTTTTCGAAAATTTATGTTTACGATTAATCTTCACGTTTGCAGAAATAATGACGAACTTTTCTAACTTTTTTTTTAGCTTTATTTTTTGATTTGTTTACCAGAAATTGTTATTATTTTTAGGAGAAGTTTGGAATTATCAAGTTTGCGACTTTTTTTAAATACTAAGTATGAAGTTATTTTCCGAATTTCGAATTGGTTACTAATGTCTTCATATATTAGTGCAAATGCGAATTGAGAATTTTGTGATTATTAAATCTCTGAATTAAAATTTTATAAAGGTTAATTGTTAACTTCGATTTTTAATTTTAATTGATAATATTTCTCAAAACTTGGAAGAATAAAATATTTCCCTAGAAAAACTGCGGAGTAAAAATATCAAATTTATTATGAAAAAATTATTTTTGAAAAACGAATAAAGTGGAAATATTCATGAAAATATTATATGTAAGAAACGTTAATTTTTCCCTTCTTTTGAATAAATTTATATAAATATAAATTCATTAATGTGAGAATTAAAAAAAAATTTCAAGTCTATCGCATTAGAAATGCTATTTTTAAGAAAGTTTAAATCCAGATAATGAACAACTTATTTTTCCAAAAAAATTGTAAAGGAAAAATATTTATTAAAATGCTGTATGTATGAGACAGAATTTTTTTTTGTAGAGCAAATTTGAATGACGTAAATTTTTTTGGTTATGACACTTCGTATAAATGAACTTGTTTCTTGAATAATACACATTTTATTATAATTTCGTTAAATTTATGTTAAGAACTCAAAATTTAGCAATTCACGAGTTTTAAGATTTTCGAATCTCTTGAATTACAAAAGGCATTTTTTCAGCGAATTCACATCTCAAATAATAAATACATTCGAATATTCATAAAAAATAACAAAAATGGTATATAGAAAATTATTTAAGAAAACATTTGATGTATGTACCACGAATATTTTTATTTTGAATATAATTATATATGATATAAATTCTTTATGTAGCAAATATAAATTAATTAATTGTACATATCCACTTATATTTAGAATATAATATTTTATTGTAGTATACTAGGTTTGAATATTTGGTGAGAGTTCGAAATTAATGACCTGAAGAATTTTTTAAAATAATTGTAAAAACCCTTGAATTATGAAAAGATATTTTTGAGAAAATGGGGATTTAGATAATTCACAAATTAAATATTAAAAATAAAGTGTAAAGAATATAATTCTACCGAAATCATCTGATAAAAAAAGGTAAAAATATTAATTAATATCCATTGAAAAAAAGTAAAATGACATAAATTTATTTGTTTGACTATTAAAATTTTGTATTAATAACCTTGTTTCTTTAAAATTACATATTCTACTATAATCTAGATGAATTTTTATCGCAAGTTCAAAATTGAGCAACTATATAGTTTTTAAAAGATTTTGGAATAATCTAAATTTTAAAAGGAATTTTTTCAGCGAATATCGATTCCAAATAAATCATAAACACGAATATTCATAAAAGTATAAAAATATTTATAAAAATATGTAATGTATTGAAAAATTTTTTTTTCTTTTTTTTTTGAACAAACTTGTAGTACTAAAATAATATGTGACGAAACAAACTTAGAAAATAAAATTTTTTTTTCTTGAATACAGAATTATAATATTCTATTAAAATCTGGTTTAAATTTCA
>JAPYZL010117139.1:0-10420 GCA_030522825.1 Platygaster orseoliae
TAAAAAGGTTTTTTTTTAAATAAATTTATTCATGACAAATATTTGTAATGAATTTTTTGTTGAATTTGTCCGGATTTTGGTGGCGCACCCTGTATTATGCTGATATAATACTGACTGAATTTATTATTAGTTAATTGAAATTGATAGATAAGCTTATTTGTCTGAGTTCAATGCATATATTTATTATTTTTTATGTAAATACCATACATGAATGTTTATTGAAATTAATGACATTTGTAAGAGGTAAGAGGAGATAAAGCAGTAAGTTTTCTTGAATTGTAGTCGACATCCACGTGATATTTATAGAAAAATATGAAAACATTGGGCCTCTAGTGGACATTATATCGTGAAAATCCCCGAGTTCAAAAGCCAGTCATCAATTGTATGCAACGTATTAAATCTGCAGATTCATGGAAGTGTTGGTGACCGGATGCTTTTGAGGATAATAGATCCAAGTTATAAAATGTATTCAACACTTTTCTTTTTAAAAAATGTAAAATCAAGCTGCAACGTTATGATGAATTTCATTCCTTGAAGTCACATGACGTTGCTTTTCGATTTCACGTTGTTTGAAAAAAAGTGGAGGGGAAAATCCAAACTTTTGCTTCAAAAAAGAGCTCTTGGTCAGTGCTCAAAAAACCTCGAACACAGAAATACGTATCATAGTTTTTCTGTAGTACTATTCTATTGCGCGATTCGGATTGTTAAATAATAATGTGTGTGTGTGTGTTTTTTAGTTCTATCGTGTGGAAACAATTTTAAAAAACATGGATCATGAAGAACCACAACAAAACTCGGAAGATGAGGGGTATACAAGCGATGAGAACTATGCATACGGCCCAATGCCAAACCAAATGGAGTGGCCGTTGCCAGAGTTTTTGGAACATGTGTACGCACGGATAAGGGCTGAAAGAGAAAGAAACGAAAAAGGGGTGGAAGAGGTAGTGGCAGAAAATTGGGATGCGGAGGAGGAGAGTGGGAAAAGTGACGTGAAAGAGGAGAAAGGTAAAGATGTTCAGGAGAAGGAACTGGAAAATGTGTAAATATATGGATTATATAAAAAAATTGATTTTTTTTCTTTATCTTGCATGTTTGCATGCGTGCGAGTGTGGTTTGTATGCGTGCAAGTGTGTGCGCTAGTGTGTCTACGATGGCTGCATCAGAGGAATCATCAGGCAAGTAATTATTTTCTATAAAATTCCTTTTAATTTAAAACTATTTTTATTGAAAATTTTTTCAAATTAAAAAATACAATGAATGCGAAAAAATCTGAAACATCACGAAAAACCTTATAAAATTTCTTTTAATTTAAAAATTTTGTCACTTTAAAAATAAAAATAAAAAAAAAACCGCGAAAAACCAAAAAACCGCGCAAAAATCGTGAAAATCGCGAAAAATCGAAAAAAATCGGGAAACTCGAAAAAAATCGCGAAAAATAAAAAAAATCGAAAAAACCGTAAAATTCGCGAAAAACTTCAAAAGTGTGGGTGGGGGTGGGGGGAGGTGGGTGGGGGTGGGGGTGGGGGGAAGCCGAGCTCTGACAGGGGTGGGGCGAGTGAGCGGCGCGCGGGAGGTCGCGTAGGAGGTGGAGGAGTGGGGGGGGGGCCCGAACCGGCTTTGCCTATCTACTGGAATCAATTAGCTGAATGTGATCAATCTGCTGCTGGCCTATTTTTCAAATCTCAATATCAAAGAAAGTCCTTACAATGTCGAAGATATTGAAATAGAAGATCATTTTCAAACCCTTCTTTTGGAACTGATGGAATCGTCTAAAAACCTGGATATTGTAACGCAAGAATCACTGCATTTTCAAGAAGAATTTAAAGAAGCCCACGCACATATTGTAGAGGACGTTCAGTTACATACGATTCCAGATGATCCACAGCCACCTACTGATCAATGTACTACACATGAAGAACCGATAAATTTTGAGTATAAACAAAAAGCTGTGAAATATTGGAGAAGTGGCAAGAGAAAAAAAAATTAGCTTTGACATCGGTTAAAAAAAATTCAAGAAAGTAACGTCTGAACGACAGTTAAACCGATGGGCTCATCAAATGAACAAAGATGGTACATACCATGAAAAAATCAGCAGAAATTGTGACTACATTTTAGAACAATTTAAAGTGGCTACTGAATCCGAATTAATGATGTATAATAGAGATCTAAGAACATAGGTTCTTCGAGTACAAAATCTAAGTAAGCATGATGATATGAGATTAAAAGCTTCCAAACATTGGCTATCGAAATTTAAAAATGCTCATAGAATTGTGTCAAGAAAAGTAAATAAATTCGTGACGAAAAAATCAATAGAAAACACTGATGATTTGCAAAAAAAAAAAAAAAGAGAAAGAATTTGTCACGGACGTCAAACAGTTGATGAGTCAAGTAGATACAAAGAATAAATTCAATTCTTATCAAAGTGGTTTTCAATTGGAAATTCATTCTGGCCGTACATTGGCAGATGAAGGAAAAAAATATCTAATGTCTAGTGCAGTCCGTCTCATCCACTATGCATAGTTACACGTCACAAACAACTATTTCAGCAGAGGGAAAATTGTTGTCTCCTTTATTTTTGGTTTTAAAATAACCGAGCAGAGTATTTGGGCCAATAGTCTTGGCTAATTTATTCAGGCCCAGAAACTTAGAGGTTTCAGCTTCAAAATCTGGCAAATTAACTTAAAGTATGTTCATATCCAATGTATTTTTCATAATATGTTTAATGAATTAACATTTTTACGAGTAAAATATAACGGAACGTCAAACATTGCAGATCATTTCAAAACTTGGCTCAAAGATGTATATTTCCCTAATGTTGAACCTCAAAGCGTTTTGTTAATTGATTTCTGGAGCGGGCATTATCCAGCTATTGTAGAAGAAGCTACTCCAAGAAACAAAAAGTGCATATCAAAATAATGGAATAATACAGGAACAGGAATAATGGAACAAAATACAGGAACAACTGGAAATATTCAACTGCGAGATGTTGATGGGCTTCGAATCTGGAAAAGCTTTGCTAGACATTTTTCGGACAGCGTGCTGCTCATGGAACAAGATATCAACTTGCATATGAGAAATAACATAATCAAGTTGCGATGATTGATCCACAATCAGTTTTCATCTCCGCGATATGAGAATCTATTCAATTACTCGTGGTATAAAAGTGGATATACTTCTGATAGACCGGGTGACTTTGAAAATCCAGTAGATTACAGTTTTGGAGATTTATGCTCAACACATGGTGAAGTTCATGGCTGTCATGATATTGCAATTATTCGGTGTGGTTGGTGCAAAAAGTCTTTCGGTCTCCAGCACTTTTTCGAAGAGTATCATTATGGCTCTACATATAATCCGTAATATTTTGTTTTTCCACAAACACCGAAATAATATATAATATAATATAATCAGATAAGTTCTAATAATGTACGACAATCTGTAAGATGGTACAAAGCTTATTGCGTGAATCAATACATCAATTTCTAAATTTTTAAGAAAAAACAATTTTTAAATTCCCAAGACATCAGAGGAAAATGTAACCAAGGCACTTCTGGAGTAAAAAATGCAATAAAAATTTGGTATTTGTGTATTATTTGTTTGAATTTTATTTAAAAATAGTCAATTTTAGAGGGCTGCAACCCCTAATTTTCGGAGTATAGTTGAAGCAGGCCGACTTCAGTACTGTTTTTGTGAGTTGTATATTTTTTTTCATAATTTTTCAGCGTTAACCTCAATTTCTGACAAGCAAAATCAATTTTAGGAGTTTGCAACTCCATTATTCTGAGACTATGCAAAAATAAAAAAGAGAAAGACTCTGCTCTTGTCTCTGGTGTATATATTTTTATTTGAATTTTCAGCGTTGAAATGGATTTGTTATAACAAAAAAAATCATGTTAGGGGTTGCGACCTCTTGATTAAGGGAATATCAAAAAAGAAAACATCCGATCTTCTTTAGCCTCACCTCCTGTCTATGACATATTTTTTTATGACATTTTTGATGACAACGTAAATTTTTTATGCCGAAATAAATAACTTCGGGGGTTGCAGGCCCATAATTTGAGGACTATCCGAAAAATAAGAAAAGGTGAAGACTCTGCTCTCTTCTACGGAGAAGAAAATATTTTTTCAAAGAATTTTCTGCGTTGAAATGGATTTGTGATAAAAAAAATCATATTAAGGGTTGCGACCCCGTAATTAAGGGAATATCAAAAAAGATAATATCTGTTCTACTATAGCCTTGCCTCCTATCCATGACATACTTTTTTATGAAATTTTTGGCGTCAACGTAAATTTTGTATGTCGAAATAAATAATTTCGGGGGTTGCAGGCCCATAATTTGAGGACTATCCGAAAAATAAGAAAAGGTGAAGACTCTGCTCTTGTCTTCGGCGAAGAAAGATTTTTTTCAGAATTTTCAGCGTTAAAATGAATTTGTTATGAAAAAACATTAGGAGTTGCAACCCTCTAATAAAGGAAATATCAAAAAAAGAATAAACCGTTCAACTCCGGACTTGCCCCTTGTATATAATATATTTTTTTCAGTTCTTTTTCAGAATCAGTTTGGATTGTTTAATAAAAAAATTAATTTTCAAGGGAGTAGTTCACCCTCGAGAATACAGTTTTCGATTTTACCCAAAATATAAGCTGCATGATTCCTCCCAACATAAAAAAAAAGAAATACGTTTTGTTCGCAAAAACTGAGCGCTGGTATATGAAACTGCTATTTTGACGATTTACATGCCCTACTTTGGGGGTTGGTTTCGTCCCCTAAAACCGATTTTCGGCCGATAAAAAAAAACACGTGTGGCTTAGATTTGAGTCGCCAACAACATATTACAATTTTTTCAAAATCGGCGTCGGACACTTCGGGTACCTTCCTTGTCAGCCATACGAATTGTTTACCGAGCACTCCGAATGACGTACAGTGACGTTTGTCTGGGTCAGTGAGAATCAGCCTTTACCTTTCACAATCCAAGCCGAATAATTTTAGGCCGAATAATGCAACCCATCTTTCAAAGCCCACCGAAATTTTAAACTTTCGCGCGCTGGCACAGCACGTCTGTGCACGCGTGCACGCCCATGCTCATTGTGTTTCTTGTTCCAAAAACGACAAGTCGTGTCTAATTTCTGGAGAAGCAAATTTCGCACTAAAGATGTCAAAATCGCCAAAACGAACACGCGTTCGGTCTCGGGACCGCTCCCGATCACGTCTCGAACGGAAGTACGAAAGGATCCGCGGGAGGTCCCGCGAAAAATCGCGTGGAAAAACGCGCGCGAAATCGCGCTGGAGATCGCGCGAGAGATCGCGTTCAGACTCAACGGTTTCCAGTGTTTCAACGAAACATCGGGTTTCATGCCTAGAACAAAAAATGGACCCACTTTTGGACGCAGTGAAGGCTTCACTGCAAAAAGATTGAGCAACCAAAAACATGACACATTGGAGTAGAATTAATTGAAGAAATTTGATCACGCCAGAAAAACAAAACGGTATTCGAGTGAAAAGTTTAACTAACCAGACTTCTTAGATTTAAAACTCGAATATCTTTTTTCATTTCAAGTTTTGTAAAAAACGGGAAAAGAGTTTTCGAATCAGAAAAACATGAAAAAATTTGGGCAGAGTTTAATCCGTAGTTTTTTCTCCACTTGTCCAAAAATCGTATTTATTGTTTTAATTTCAAACTTGAATAACTTTTTTGTTTTTCAGTTATATCAAAATGGTAAAAGACTTATAGATTTCAAATTCAAAAAGGAACGTGTGGTTTTTCTATGATACGGGGATTTCAGATGACCCTGTATATTTTTTTATTGCACAGCAGCAACTGAATGTATTTTTTTAATTTTATAATTTCTTTTCACAAATTCCCTGCACTGAAATCCTTGAAAGTGTGTTCGTGAAAACGTCTCTGTTGTCGAGATGCAACGTCCACAAGGACGCTGGAAGCTTCACAACGGATTTCATCTCGCTTGTCTTCGATGAAGAAATTCAAGAAGCGAGTTTCTTGTCAGGGTAAGTTCACAACGAAAACAAAGCAGCCGGCCCCCGTACAGCAAAGCCAAAACTTTGGACAAGGGGCGTCGAAGCTATATTGGGTACACACCATAATTCAATAAATTTAATATTTCATTAAATATTTGTCATTGATAGTATTTATTATGTACGATAGCAAGTCAAAATTAGAATCTTATGTTACTCTATCTTTTTTCTTACAGATTACGTTTCGAAAAAATTTGCCGACGATCCAAAAGCGCGATAACACAGCAAAGCAACGCTTGAAAAATAAAATCAACAATGCAAGAAACGCCGAAAAAAGGCAAATTCAGGCACAAAGACGAAGGGAGGAAAGACAGGCAAAAAAAATGATCAAGAATGGTCTTTGCGAAAAATGAATGTCTTGTTTTATACGCCACTGATTGATAAATTATCGTTTGTAAGTAATTCATGCATATAGTACATTTTTTACATATTAACATAGCCACAACAGTGGTTACTACTAGACACTAGACACTGCAGCCAGTGCAGTAGCTGTGGTAACTTTTGGGCACTACAGACACCCCAGGTCACCACAGGCATTACGGGTTACTACAGGCACTGTAGGTAACTGCAGGCCGAAATATCACAGGTTACTACAGGCGGGTAGTAACCTGCAGTAACTTTCTACGCGGGCAATATCGATAATTATCGAACTAAGTCCCACCCCTAGAAAAAAGGTATCAGACTTGTACTGACTTATGCTAACTTGCTCGACTATCAGACTCGACCACGCCAAACTCAGTATTTTAAAACTTTTCACGAGAAAAAAATGGCAGAAAGTGACAAAATTGAGATGAGAGAAGTAAGTTTATTAATGACGACTTATTTTTGATTGAAATCGAATCTTTAGGTTAACCAGTAAAGCATTATATCGAGAAGTTTTTAAAAGTAGGGTTATGTGTTTCCGATCAACATTAATCTCACGTATTTTCCGGAAGGAACATTGAAATTTAAAATAAATATCATAAATTATTAAGTTACAGAGGGCTCTTAATGAACAATTTGGATCAGGCATGTCGGTGGCGTCCGAGATTAACGTGCACCAAGTGAATTTGTTAAATCAACCTGGAATTATAGAACATCCTCTGATCCAACAATTGAGTGCTCTAATGCCTCAACTTCAACGAATAGTCGAAAGAGATGAGGAAAAAGAAAATGCAAAGGCTCAGCAAACCCAAAAGGTAAACCAGCCGACAAACTCTGCGCAAACGACAAACAAAGAAGAAACTCAAATAGCACCCATAAAAACCAGAGACACGCGCAATATACAAGGGGGTAGGGTCAACCGCAGCAGACCTAGGTCAACTTTCCACCGACAAAGATTAGAATTCATGAAAGCTGTATGGCAATTTTGTGGTAATCGGATCGAAAATAAAAATAAGAGAAAGCGAGATAACGAGAATGTCGTCGGATTTAAAAAATCACTGCTTATTGAATTTTCAAGTCTCCACTACCAAATTTTTGAAGTATATTCCAATATGTGTAAAGATTACTTTGTAGGAAAATAACGAAAAAAACGCACCTTTTTTTTAAGTCTATTTGTTTTTAAAAATGTCAAATTTTTTTATGGAAAATTTATGTGAAAAATTTTTTGAAAGGCTTATCTGAAACTTCAGATCCTAGCGCACATCAGGGAATTTTTTCGTAATTTTACACAAAAAATCATTATTGATCGAAATTATAGGATCGAAAAACAAACATAATCATGAGTTATTTACACAAAAAACTTTTTCAATTGCATAAAATACAAGATGACCATTTTTTTGTAACTGCTGATTTTCAAAAAATTGTTTATCCGAAATTTTGAGTATCGTATTGAAAAAAAATACGTGTCAAATATTTTCGAACAAAGAATCGAAAAAAAAAAAATATTTTAGGCGAAAAAAAATTTTTGTTGGTAAATCTCCCGTGGAATGACCCATAGGTAATTTGTAGTATTTAAAATTGAAAACAACAATTTTTTTGCTTCTTTTCAGATGAGGGAAAAGATGCTAACAAGATATCGAACATCATAATGTACATGATTGCTGTGCACATGCTGCCTCTTCAATTTACTGAAAAAAAGGGATTCAGAACCTTGCTGAAAACTTTGGCTCCACTTTACACTCCACCGAGCAGAAAAACTATGACAAGACTTCTCGAAGTACTATATAACTCCGTCAAAGAAAAATTCATCTCTACGTTGGATGAAGCTGACTTTTACACAATTACTTGTGATGTACGGAATGATGTAAAACGACAAACGCATTTGGGAATCACAGTTCCTTATTTGTCACCCGATTCAAAACTACAAAAAGGCTGCTTGGGAACTATACCCCTCGATGAAGATCACACTGGAGATTAAATTCAGAAAAATTGATTAAATTGATGGCTAAACTTTAATAGATATAACAAAAATTGAGCTCGCTGTGTCTGACAGTGGAGCAAATATGAAAAAAGCTCTAATTACAATTTTTCGCCGAAAAAAACAGCTATTATGCACTGCGCATCAACTCGCTCTCTTAGTACCCGATGTTTTGAAGGAATTTCCTGAAATTCCATTGATTTTCGACAAGGTACGAGCTCTTGTTTGGAAAATTCGGAAGAGTACAAAAGCTTCAAACAAATTAAAAAAAGCTCAAACGATTGATGAAACTCCTGAAGAAAAATGCTTGAAACTCATTTTTGACTGCCTGACAAGTTGGAATTCAACCTTGTACATGATAGAACGCTATCTTCTCCTCGATGACAAGGTTTATGTAAGTTTCACAATTGCAAAAAAAAGACAAACAAATTTTCCCACCTAGACCTACACTGTCAGAAGTTGAAATTTTGAAGGAGATTTCGCATTTGTTGAAGCCGCTAGATGACGCTGTGACGATTCTCAGGGTTGAAGATTACGCAACATGCAATTTGGTGATTCCTGTTGTCAACACCATGAGAAAAAACATTGAAAATGTTACTACTATCACAGAATTTGGTACCAGATTCCAAATAAATCTGCTCATTGCGATCGCTAATCGGTTTGGGAAATACGAAAAAAAATTTGGTATTACCTATCAACTTTAAAATTATTGGATCCCTGGTTCAAAGTTTTTGATTTCAATGAAAAAATGATTTGCTGATGCAGCGATTTGTATAAATCAGCTCAATTTGAAAGAGAAACGAAAATTTGCCAATGATGGTTCGAAAAATGAAAATACTGAAACATGCAGCGAAACATCCAAAACAAAAACGTTCAGTGAAAAGTCATCATTTTTAAAAAACTACGATACTCTGATAGCTGGAAAAAATGAAACGATAGAAAAGACTCTCAAAGAAGAGATTGAGCATTATCTTGGCGAAGAAGTTATTTCTCGAAACGATGACCCTCAAAAATACTGGGAAGCTCGAAAATTTCAGTTTCTCATCTTTTATCCTCTTGCTAAAAAATTTTGCAGCCTGATTGGAACATCAGTGTCCAGTGAAAGACCTTTTATCAAAGCAGGGAACATCGAAACCGATTTAAGAAACCGCCTCACTGGTCAAAACTTGAGTCGACTTATATTTTTGAATAGCAGATCCTTCAAAGAGTGCTTCACTTTTAGTGCGCGCTTATTTTTCATTCTCGACAATACTCTGATGAAAATACACATTCTACTAGTTTTTCTATATTTAAAAATTAATATAATGTTTCTTTTGTAAAATAAATGTGGTTCCTATTGTAGGTTTGACCTTTTTTATTCTCTAAGTCCGTAGATTTTTGCATGAATCACGAGTAATTTCCTACAGTTGTTTATAATATAATAGAATTATTACTATATTAAAATTTACAAAGTAAATTATCAAAACAACAAATATTATTCAAACAAATAATAAATATTATAATAACAAATAATAAACAACAAATTTTAAGTAGATGAGCTAGGCGGGTACGAGCACAGGGGCCGCGAGATGCAACCTGCCAAACACATGTCGGTAAGGTAGGAGCCTAACTCAACCGGTAAGGTGGAAATCTTACCTAGCTTTACATCGGTAAGGTGTAATAGTGATACCCTGTCGGTAAGGTATCACCTGATTGATCCCCCACCTTCTTTTGCCCCCACCCTGTCAGCTTATTGGTCTCTTACCCCTTTTACGATTTTTCGCGGGGTCTACACAACTTTTACCTGAGTTTCCGTGGATGTTGCACGAGTTTCGCGGTTTTTCTTAGTTTTTCGTGAGCATTCATGAATTTCCGTAAGTTTGCATGACTTATCCTATCACTAGAAAAAACATGATGGAATCAATAAATAATAAACCACGTCGATACGATCCTTTTTCCACTTCAAGACAGTTTTCAAATGGACATTTAAAAATAGGAATGAGGGATTTGAATTAACAATAGGAGACGCGTCTATTCGTGCTGACTTAGAAGAAAGTTAGAAGTGCGTT
>JAPYZL010117166.1:0-11883 GCA_030522825.1 Platygaster orseoliae
TCATTATGTATTCACAGCGATTTGTGTTGATATTTGTGCGATTTTTTGTCGGTTTTTGAGAGTGGCCGTCATTACCCCACCATTTTTCTAAATGACGAATACCAACTTTTGTTCAAGATTCTAATTTTTTTAGTTTGAATCAAAATTTTTTAAATCTTCCAATAAACTTTGTTAGCATTTGAGTTACACTTGTGATTTTAACTTTCATTTGATCAAAAATGTTAATTTTTGGATGTCTTTTGATGCTGAATGAAAACTATGCCGTCGTTACCCCACCTTCCCCTAGTTATTTTGATGTGGGTATAAAAACTGTAGGAAAAACAAAAATAATGAATTTTTAATTCTTTTTCTTACCACTGAAAATCCAAAATCTTTTTGAACAATAAGACAAATTTTTATATTTTGTGATTAAAAAAAAGGAAGCGGTTTTTCATAAGATTTTTGTAGGTGCTTTATGATATATCAAAATTTTATAAAACGTCTATTCAAAAGGCCTCGTGAGTTTTAAAACACAACATTTTCATCTTATATTTTTTAAAAACACTTATTTTTTATAAAAAATCATAATGTTTAATGAATGCAAAGTGTGTTTTTTTTATAATTAATATTTGCTAAGCAAATATGTCAGAATTTTTTATTAAGCTTCTCGTAGGTTTTGCAAAATTTGATAAATGTTTTTTTTTTCTAAATATTGTAAACCAGTCTTTTTTAATGAAAATATAAAATTGTTCTTATATTGATAAACAAATTGTATAAAACGTGTTATTTTCATGAAAATTCTGATTTTCGTGTACTTTTTACTTAAATTTCACTTCATTTTAATGGAAAACCATGAAATACGCGCAAATTTTTTTGTTCAAATTTCTTTCAGAAAACATAAATTTGTAAATGTTGGGAAAAAAGTCGATTAATTACGAAAACTGTTTCATTTCAAAATATCAGTTTGGTGACATAAATTGGAGTTTATTCGAACTCAAATTTTATAACTTTCAAAATGTAAAACTAGAAAATTTCAGAATTACAGAAAATTCCTGTTTGAAAAGAAAAACTGAAAATTAAATAATTCGTTCAAAAATAGTTTTCTGTGAAAAAATTTTGAGATTATAATTTTAAGTGATTGTTCATATAGCTAGAATATCAACAATTTTCGAAAGTCTAGGAAAATTTACTGTGATAACAAAAATTCATTTCTAGAACGATGAAAATTTTGAGATGCGATTACACATTTTATCCCAACTTAAAATTGGAAACATTAAATTTTAATTACTGGAGCAAAAAAAAAACCTCATCGCGCATAATTTTGATTACGAATTTATTGTACTATGCTTACACAAAGTTAAAAAAAAATTCAAAATTTACATTTTTGAACAATAGAACATGAATTTTCAAAGTAAATGAGATACAGTAGTTAAATAAAAATGTATAAAATTGATTATGGCCTCTTTATCTGTACAAATGCCATTTTGATAAAGTTCATTTTCCTTCTAAACTACGCTAATAACAGTGTGCAACAAAATTTGAAAATATACAAGGTGATGAGGTATCATAAAGTGTGATAAAGTGTGATAGCCAAAAACCATAGATTCCTTATGAAAATCTAAGCCTGTTTTTCCTTTGCCATTTTTTAAAAAACTCAAAATTAAAAAAGTTATTCAAGGTAAAAATTTTAATAATCAATGCCCTCTATCGACAAGTGGAAGTCAAATTCACGGACCAAACTTTTTCCAAATTTTCTTCATATTTTTCTGAGTAAAAAATTCCTTTGCCATTTTGAACAAAGCTCGAAATCAAAAAAGATATTCGAGTTTGAAATCTGATAGGTTGTAACTTTCAACACGAATATCTAATTTGATTTTGAGTTCTGTAAAAAGTTGCATTGGACTTTTTTACTCAGAAAAATATGAAGAAAATTTGGGAAAAGTTTGGTTCGTGAATTCGACCCCCACTTGTCGATAGAGGGCATTTATTATTAAAATTTTTGGCTTAAATAACTCTTCAAATTTTGAGTTTTTAAAAAAATGGCAAAGAAAAAAAAGTCTTTGATTTTCATAAGGAATCTATGGTTTTCGGCTGTCACACTTTACTTGGGACACCATGTATTCTGTAATAATACTTTTCCCATCTGCAGGTTTATTTTTGAAATATTTAAAAAAATATTTTCAAGTTTAGTACTTTTTCAAATAGGGAATTTTCATCGTCTTCCTCTAAACAAAAATGAAACTGAATTTTTTGTTTTTAAAAAAACGATGACCATCACGCGTATAAACAATTGTTATTAATCATATTTCGAAAATGAGTCAAAAGGTTACAAAAACATTTCACGAGTGTTTAAAAAAAGTGTTCCACTGTATAATGATATAATGAACCTTACAATATCTCGAATTCAAATCCCTTGTACATTAAACACGTGTAAAATTTCGATTTCGAAAAAAAACCCACATCTCAATTTCGCCCCCTGTAACTCCATGTTTCTCGCATTCTTCGCGCGCAATTTTCCAGAAGCTGTGCGACAAAGCCGTTGTCACAATAAAACGACTGAATGAGGAAAAAAATAGAGAGCAAGAGGATGAAAAAAAAAGGAAATAATCGGTCAGTCGAGGTAGCGAAATAAACGACACAATCGGGCCTTGTCAATACATTGGCTTGGAGTGGGGGAAAAGGTTGGGGGGGGGGGTTAGCATGGATTCAGCGAGGATGTAAAAAAAGAAGAAAAATGGTGTAGTGTGGGCGTTCTCGCATTGTCGGTAGTCTACTTCTAAGATTGGTAATTCTATTTATTCTATTTATTCCATTTGTACGTCAAGAGATTTGGAAACTCGAACTGTTAAAAAGTCCTTTCAGGCCCCGCGATGCCCAGGACATTCGAGATCTCCGAAGGACTTTTTTATTTGATGTGAAAAATCATCGCTGTCATCGAAAATTCGAAAGGTGTTGGACGTCTACATTTTATTGGATTACATGTTGGTAATCAGATACTGATGATAAGTCATTAATTACATGGAGGTATTCATGTAGGAGGGGGTGGGGGGTGGGGAGGTATGCAAATCATATTACTAGTAATCTGATTTTATGATCGGAATTCAAGAGATTTCAGTCTGACGTAAATAATAAGGTTCTTATAAATTATTGATGATGAATGTGGGGATTTCAGAATTGAATTTTTGAAGAAAACTTTTAAAAAATAATGGTGAATTTCCTACAAAAGCATGTTATTGTGAATCGTGATTATTTGTTTAGTATTCTTTCTGATTCTTTTATTAATTAATTAACTGCATTTTCTCAGAGTGAAAAAATTCATTTCTTTTTTCTTCGTTGTATCTGAGAGTTTTTCATTGGGAATAAGAAATTGAATGAATTCTCGATTAATCAAACAAAGCAAAAAATAACTTCATTTGCTGTGATAAATAATTTGATTATTGGCCGGAAAAGGCAATCCACAAAATCATCCTCTGGTAACCTGTTTTTTCATAAATCAATAATTCGGAAATTTGATGAAAGAGAATGAAAATTTACAGGAATAAACTGAGCTAAATTGTAGTTAAATGAATTTAAGTTGTGTGGTATTTTTTTTTTTTTTTTTAATAATGTGGGAAAGAGGAAATTGTTTTATTTTGTAAACAAATGTTGAAGGAAGACACAATTTCGTTTTGCTGAATGAAGATTGTTCAATTTTTTTTTTTATTATTTAGGTTTTTTTTTCTCATGAGAGAGAAAGGATTTTAACTGATGAATTTTGTTGAATTATTGTTATTTCCTTCCCTTAAATGTTGATCAAAAGATTGAAGTTCTAATGATTTCTGTAGTTAGAATATAGCACGTGTTCATGAATTAGTTTAGTTTCCGTTTAGTTGCTCAAAAGTAATTTTAAATAAATTTCTTGGTATGTTGGTAAGTATCTAGAATCATTTTATAAATTAAGTTCATATACGTTAACGATTTTGTAATTTCTTTAGTAATAATTATTTTGAAAATGTGCAGATTGAAAAATATCATTATTAAACAAATTCAAAAATTGACTTTTTACAGTTTTCACCCTACAGAGCTGATTAGAAGATTCTAATATGTGTATTATTAATATTTGTAAATCGTGTTTTATCAATGTGGGACATACATACTTTATTATCGAAATTTTGAAAAAAAGCCAGTTTTTCTGAATTCTTTGAGTGTACGAATATATTGACAAAAAATTAAGAAACTCTGGATAAAATGAAATTCTCCTTGATTTTCTCTTTAATTGCTTTATTTTTTTTTTTTTGTGTATTTACAAGATAATTTAATTCTTTGAAAAGAATTCAGAATTTCGAGTAAATTATAAAGTTTTTTACAAATGCTCATGAAAAACATAAAAAATATAAGATTATCCATGAGGAAATGTTCTCAATATTAACGAGTTTTCTTAGGCCTTAAAAAGTACAAATGAATGAAAATGATTTTTTTTTACTTTTCCAAACCTAATAATCTTAAAATTTATAATTTTTTGAATTTTCGAATAAGTTTTTGAAAATGTCTATCAAAATGTTTTTCAACTTGAAATAATTTTATACTTTATTTACTATAGAATTTTTAAACTACGAAATTAAAGGATTTTGAGATGAAATTATCGTACAACAATTCATAACTAAATTGAAGTTCAAATTTTTAACTCAAGAGTATTTGCTGATTTGAATCTTTCTGATTTCAGAAAATTCAGAATTTTAATTTACGATGGCTTATTTTACAAATTTGACCATTCATTCGGGAAAAAATGTATAAAATTTTTATTTAGTGTACTCCACAAAATTAACACATAGGAATCACTTTGTTTTCATTCATAATATTTAGTAGAATTTAAAATCATGATTCAAGTTATATATTTCTATATTTTCACTCAAGAAATTGGAAATTTGACAGTGAAGAGTGTTAAAATATGAAATTTGTTATAACCGTTGATGAAAATCTTAAGAATCAAAAACTTGCATCTTCTAAGTATTTCTTTTTCAAGCATTATAAATTAAAGAGTACGGTTTATGAGTGTCATGAGATTAATTTCTGTACAATCTGGTTCTCGGTGGTAATTTTTTCAGCAATTCAAATTTACAATGACAATTTCTCAAGCTTAACTATACAATACTTAAATTTCTTTTTTTTCAAATATGTGAAATTTTTTTTTTTTTTTTTGAATTTATTAATATGTTGAAATTTTTCGATATCGCGTTCTGTAAATTCGAGGCTCAACTTTTTTAAACCCAGAATTTTAAAACTGGCAATTCCAAATTTCGAAATCGAATATTTTGGGTATAGTTTTTAAGGATTTTTAACACAAACGCTCTTTTTTTCCATTTTCCAAAATCGTTTCGTGGAATTTCAAATTTTCCTTCAAGACTGAACTCTTTTATTTAAGATTTTCAAAATTTTCGGTTTTACATTCTAAAAAAAAAATGTTTTTCAAAGTTTTCAAATGTTTCAGCGTTCTCAACAGTTTTTTTTTATGTACGTAAAGTCAAATTTGTTTGCAGTGTATATTAATGAATTTTAGAATATTTACGAAATCCTCAATTTGAAGTATAAATAGTTATAATAGTTTAATTATAAATAATTACTTATAATATTTGAACATTCAAAGTATGCTCGTGCCCAAGATTCTCATCTATTAAAAGCCAAATTTTACTTTTTTGTAATATTTTCTGAAACTAAGAAGATTAACAAAAGTTCAAAATTAAATTTCATATTTTCTCTTTCAAAAAAACGTTAAAAATTTTCCATCTTACATGCAAAATGGTACATTCTAAAAATCAAACGTTTCTGATATTGCAACTTTTGTATTTCGCTTTTATTTCAGACTTTAATGTGAAAATATTCGAATACATGTTTTGAACTAGAAATAATCCAAAAATCTTTCAAAATTGAATTTCATACACTTTCAGACATTCGGTGTTCATACACTTTCAGACATTCGGTGTTCAGTATCTATTACATGATGTTACCAGTTAGTAAAATAAAAAGAAAATAAACAAAAAAAATACAGAATCACAAAAACACCTTACTGGAAATCAAAATGAAGCAAAAAACCTCTACCTCTCCCCTAAAAAACACCCCTCCTCAAAATTTCTTAGAAATTTATAAAATAGATTTCTCAACTGCCGCGGAAAAATTCGCTTCACGAATCTGATCGCAACGCGAGACCAAAACTTTTTTAAAAAACTTTGCAAGAATTATCTCATCCAACAACGCAGATAATTACAAATTCCAACGTACCTCAAGTTTCAATAGTTTAAAATCAAACCAAAACAAAGAACGAAATTTCAGCTGCTCTCGAGTACAAAAAAGCAGAACTAATCTAGACGAAAATTCTAGAGCTCATTAATTTTTTCGTTTTTAACATTCGGAAATCGGGGTGCATGAATTTTCCGAGGAATATGACAATTTTCCTTAGGAATGCAAAGCAAAAATAGTATCTTTAAGGGTCCTTATAGCCGAAAAAAGACGATACCTTATCGTCCTCGTGGGGGGTGGGTGGCGTCGGCGGCGTGTACATCCTGGGCACGTAATCGCCGATGGAGGAGGCGCCCCCAGTGGAGGAGCCCTGGCTCCTGGGAGGGCTGAGGTCGGGTATCGCCGCGTGGTAGTCCTGGAGTCCAGGCACGACCCCGGGAACGACCCCGCTCGGCACCACCGGCCGATACTCCATCCCACGCACCTCCATTTTGGTAGCGACTGGGTACCCCGAGTAAACCAGCTTGAAGCCGTACCAAGCTACTCGGTGCAACCGTAAATATATATATAATAATCTTCCTCCGAAAGAATTTTCCCGAAATTCGGTACGTCAACAATCCACGAGTACACACCCCCAAACCGGGGAAAGCCCTTTCCCCCGGCTCAGCACCGAGCACGTGTCCACATATCCCCCTAGCATCGGCGTTTCCCGAGACCGCACAACTTTCTCGGTTAAAATATACTCCCGAACGCTGTGTTCGCGCACCAAAATACCATTTATATTCACCGCGTACCTTTTCCTGATAACGTGCGAAATTTCGACTATTTACAACTATTAGAACGCGAGATAGAGGTATTTCAAGTCGCGCTTACGGGTCGCGCGCGCGTGCCTCACGCGCCGACTACTTTTTGCCGACTGGTGTTTTGCCGCCGCATATGACTGTTCTTTCCCTTCCCCTTTTACTCCCTCATCGGGTTCCTTTTTCTCCTCCTCCTTCGCCGCGCTCTTAGATGAGCGGCGAAGCCTGGCTCCCCCTCCTCCTCCCATCCATGGTCCGATATCGCGCTCAACCCCCACCCCTCGAGTCCTCAGGAGTACGCACGTTCGAATTTACACATACAGAGATGAGCGCGGTACACTGGGGTGGGGTAATTAAGCTCCCCTGCTCTCTCCACGGGTGATCCTAGCGCTCGCGCCTGGCCGTGGCGCACTCTTCTTTCCCGCCCCGTTTTTCACCCTTTTCGAATGCGAGCAACGAGCTTTTTTCGAAACTCTTTTGGGAGGTGTTTTTAGTTGAGACTGCAGAGGTGTCGGGATCTTACTTTTCGAAAAAAAATGTTTGGAAGAGTTTTTTAAGTTTTTTTTGTAGAATGTGTACAGAGTGTTGGTTGAAGTTTTTTTGGGGGGAGAATCTGATTTTTGCGGCTTGGGTGGATAGGGATTGGATTTTTAATCGCGGTTTTTGAGGCAGGAGCGTAAGCAGAGGGGGATTTAAGGGGTTCAAAGTTTTATAGAAATTTGGATTTAACTAATTATTGTTTTATGTAAATGTAAAAAAAAGTTGAGTGGACATAACGCATGGTTTCATTTCGGTTCTGAAAGTTAAATAAAATTCTTAATTTTACTAACTAGAAAAAAACAATAAACTATAAAACATAATGCATTATTATCAATATGTTTAAAATATATTATAAAAAATTAAAAATAATACATTGGCGAAAAACATTTTTATATTCATATAGTAAAAGAGTAAGAAAATTTATGCGTTATGAAAACTTTTGATTCTAGAAATTTTTCAAATTTTTTCACGATAATAAAAGAATTTCGAAAATTTTAAGCTCAAATTTTTTTTTGAAAGTAAATATTAACTGATGAACTTAAAAATAAATTTTTATGATTGAACCATTTGTTAATGAAATTATGAAATTTCCAAAAAATAATGAATAAGAATCATTTCAAAATTTCTTAATTTTATAATGTATAATAATATATAAAAAAAAAAATAATAATATAGATATAAAATAAAAAACGATGACAGTAAAAAGTATATAGTAATATAAAAATTTTTTTTTTACTAAATAAAAAAAACAATAAACTATAAAACGTTGTGCCAAATCGATATGTTTAAAATGTATTATAAACATTTAAAAATAATACATTGGCGATGAACATTTTTATATTCATATGGTAAAGGAGCAAGAAAATTTATGTGTTATGAAAACTTTTGATTCTAGAAATTTTTTATATTTTTTTTCAAGATAATTAAAGAATTTCAAAAATTTTTCAGCTCAAATTTTTTTTTCAAAAGTAAATCTTAACTGATGAATTTAAAAATAAACTTTTATGATTGAATCATTTTTTGGTGAAAGGACTAAATTTCCAGAAAATAATTAATAAGAATCATTTCAAAAGTATTAGAAAAATTTACTTTTCAGTCGATATTTCAAATATCACCAATGTCAAAATAACTGCAATTTAAACGAAAAAAACTTGGATTTCATCGATTTCGATAGAAATGCTATAAAAAAAATATTCACGCAAAAAAAGACACAACCTGAATTACCTGGACGATTTGAGATCAAACGACCCGGAAATGAGTTTTTTTTTATCCGAGGGTGGTTCGTAAGAGATTTCATAATTTTGCCGATTATTTTTCTTTCTGAATTTTGTTATCATTGAAAAAAAAATTTTATGACTTTTGAAGTACAAGCTGTTTTGACAGTTCAGTATAATTTATTGGTCTTTTCGATAAATTAGTTTAACGTTCGGTATATGTTTTTTCAAATAATTGGCTTGAATTGCTTTTTCAAAAACTTTTTGGATTTCATTGAGTTTTCACGTAACACGAAGTTTTGTTGTTTAAAAAAAAAAATATTGGTATAAATTACTGAACTTGAAGTGATTTTCTTGATGAACGACAAAAAGTGATTTGTTTGTTGTTTATTATGTTATTTCTAAATTTTTCTTTAAGAAAATTTGTAAATTTAAAATTGGAATCATCCAATATATTCAAAACTATTAAATTTATAATCACGTAAAAAATAAAAAAAAAAATTTTTTTTTTCGAGGAAAAATGTCTATTTATTTATTACTAGATCGTGAAAATATTGAAAAATAGACAAGTTTATGAACAAATTTAAATATAAAAGTAGTCTCATTTTTTTTTCGTACAATTTTTTCCGTACAAAAAACTTAAAAAAAAATCCTTCCAAAAAAACAAAAACTTTCAAAAACTCGCGTTGTTTAAAATTTCCTCAAAATTTTTGGAAGTAGTTCAATTTTGGCGAAACAGTAACTTTCACTTGACCCGTGTTACTCTGATGTATCGTTCAAACGACGCTACTTTCCATCAATCTATCAATTTATCGCTGTCTTTATAAATAGAAAAAAGTTTTTCCGTTATTTTCAGCTCTGAACTATTCGATTTCGCAAAAAAAAAAAAAAAAAAATAGCCGAAATCCCACCACAACTTGCAAGCGATCGGAAAACAGTGCAAAGCCGATCCCCGCAGCACGGAAAAAAGTATAGAGGAACGATAGCGAATCCGTGAACGCCTTTTATTGCTGCTTTATTAATCCCTGAAACGGCGACGTCGAAAACGCTATTTTTTTCCCTACTCCACAAACGGTAGCACAATTACGATTTTATTTACATTTTTCCGTGGCAAAGAAAAAGGAAGAGGGAAAAAAACTGGTTACGAAAACACCAGCCATTTCCAAACTGACCTTTGTTACTGCAAAGAGAGAATTTTTTCGAAAAAATTTTATTTTCCAAAGAATATTTAATCGAAATTTATATAACAAACATTTTTTCAAAAAATAGGTGGAGGGGCTGAAAACGGATATTATGAAAATAAGTCGATAGTAGAATCGAACATCTTCAAACATGTTCAGAACATCTTCGAATACTTTAAAATTTCAAGCAACTCAAGAAAGCAATTGCTAAAAATTTTTAATATAGAAAGATATAATATGATATAAAAAACACTGAAATGTTTGATAAATTAAAACACTTTGCAAAATTTTACGTTCCAATCAAAAATAAATCATCTTACAATCCTTAACATATTTAAATTCAAAACGTCAATGTCTTAAAATCTCTAGCATCTTAAAACATCAATCGTCTATTATTTGCAAAATATAAATAGCATGCCACTTCAGAAATATCCTTAACTTCAAAACATCTTAAAAATCTTCAGGTCCAAAATATTTTGAGGTCCCAGGTATCTTAAGCAATAAATTTTCTGATATCTGAAAATATAAGAATCTAAAATTCTGGAATGAATATCCTAACACCAATAACGAAAATATCTTAAAATCATTGAATTCAATGTCTAAAACATCTTCAAACCTGTTTAGAACATCCTCGAATCTCAAAATTTATAATATTTTAAAATTTCAAGCAACTTTGAAAACAATTGCCACAAGTTTTTAGTATAGAAAGACTATATTTAAAATAGTTTTATAATATATTATTTTTCATACAATATAACATTTTTTATAATTAATTATAAAATAATTTTCATATTTTCATATTATTATTAAATATTATTAAGAAACATTATGAAGTATTAAGAAAACATTTTATTATTATAATCATTGTCAAATCTTGTACCTCTTCAAATTAAAACACCTCGCAAACTTTAAGCCTCCTACCCAAAATAAATAATCTCACAATTCTGAATATTTCTAAACTCAAAACGTCAATGTCTTAAACTCTTTTGCATCTTAAAAGATCAATTATCCATCGCTTGCAAACAGAGGCGCTAGAACCAAATTTTTTTTTTTTGGGGGGGGGGGGGCAAAAACTTTGTTTATATATATATATAATTCGATTAATCATTATTATTTTAACTTTGTCACTCTATTTTATTGAACCTACTGTTGAATTATTACACGAATATAAAAATGACAATAACAGTTAGATCGAAATTAATGTTGAAAGTTTAGTAATTATAAAATAATTATTATAATTTTATATTTTATTTTATTCATAATAATTTAAAATCGATTATGATTCAATCTATCGACTGATTTCTTCAATATCCTTAAATTATACTCAAAATCCTGACTGAAAATTTCAATTCGGGAAGATTTCAAAAATTGTATTAGGGCCTTATACAAATTTTTAAAATCTTACACGTCGTTCTTATAAGATTGCAAAAAACTGAGAAGAAATTCCAGAGTCTTCTAGGTTTTTTGAAAAGCTACAAGCGCAAATTATAAAATTTCCGATAACGTATATGGCTTACTCTTGAGATTTCAGTAAACATGGAAGAATTTAATTTGTTGCCTCATAAGAATCTAATGAATTTCAAATGAAATTTCAAAAATATTATAAAGTTTTTTGGAATCTTATAAGATCTAGAATAACAAGGAAAACTGCGTAAAATATAAATTTTACTTCAGTTGAAAGTGAAGTAAAAGTTGTATACTAACAATTTTATACGATGCAAAAATATTTACACTCTAGGAGAATGAAAAAATGCAGTCTACAGCAGTTTTTGTGTTTTTTTATATATGACCATTGTTTGTGTTTTGCAAAATGTTTTGATGTTCTCAAATCTCAAAAAACTGTGAAAATTGTTTTTAATTGTTTATCTTCTATTATATGATAAAATTATACGCAAAAACACCATAATTGATTAGGCGAGTTAATGATCAAATTACATCTTTTAAATTATAATTAAA
>JAPYZL010117185.1:0-24058 GCA_030522825.1 Platygaster orseoliae
GCATTCCAAAATATTCGTCAATATTCGTTTTTGCGTATTTCCAACGATTTGATAGTATTTTCCACGGGGTTAATTAGAATTGTGAATAATTCAATTAATGTCTCTGAAAAAAACAGCATCAAAATTAATTCAGAAGCAAAAAAAACCCGACACCGATTACACACCGATGACACACCGATTACACACCGATATATCGGTGTCCGAGGATTGCCAGGGTTGTAAATCAAATCATAATTGTAATAAAAAAGCGTTTGAAAAAGACATAGATGAGTTTTGAAATATGAGTTAGAAAAATGTTTTGTATAAAATAAATTGTAATAATCGTAATTATAGTTATTTAGGATATACGAAAAAATGTTTTTTAAAAACTAGACTGACTGCAGGTAAAACTACTATTTGTCATTAAAAAAAATTCATTTTCTTTTGACTCAACATAAACATATTAGGAATATTTTGTATAAAGAAAACAAAAAACACATTCAAAAATCGAAAAGATAGAAAAAATTTGAATTTTGTTCACGGTCGATATTTTAAAGCATAATTATCAATTCAGTTTTTGAAAAATGCGTCAACATTTAACAAAATCGATAAATATGAATCAGAAATTAGTCAAACTCTTAAAAAAATGTAGCTGTGAAAGTATTATCATTTTTTTATACAATATAAAATAATATTTTTTTTGAAAGCATAATTGTGATTTAATACAATATTTGTGAATTGTTGCGTTAACAAAGTTGAATGGAAAACAAAAGTTTCGTTTATAAGTTTTGATATTTCATCATAAAAAAATTATCCTCTCTAAGATTGTTGCATTGATGATTCTTAAGGTAAAAACAGTGTTAATAAAATCATATTGTACCCTACTGAAAAAATCCAATTAAATAAAAAATAAAAAATCGGTTAGTTTTCCCATTGAATTTCCGCTTAGAAATCTAAGTTATTTCCCAGTTGGAAATCCAAGCAGATTTTCAGTTGAAATCAAAGTGGATTTATTTTAGGAAAACTTAAACGTAATTCCAGATAAGAATCCAATTGGATTTAGTATTTGGAAATTCAAATGGATAACAAGTTAGAATTCCAACATGATTTCCAGTTAGAAATCCAACAAGTTTGTAAGTTGGAAATCTAAGTGAATTACTTTTGAGAAAACTTAAATGTAATTCCAGTTGAGCATCCGATTGGATTCTCACTTGAGTATCCAACAAGATTTCCAGTTGGAAATCCAACAAGATTTCAAGTTGGAAATCCAAGTGGATTTATTATTAATACGATATATTCATATGTATATTATGAATAACAAAATAATAAATAAATATGCATCATCATAACGTTTATAATTGAAGGAAAATCCTCAAATCTGAATTTGTAAGAATAAATGATATAAAAAATTAAAAATGATAAAAGTATACTACCTTGAAAATCTGCATGTATTAATTTTTAATTCACTTCTTGTTTTTGTAGAGAATAATCTCAAAAACTTTCAAAAATACCTATTATAAAGTAAGGAACCGCAAATTTTCAATGTTACAAAAATTGATGGAGACACGGAAGCCTTAGTCAATAGTAGAAGTCAGAAGTAGAAGTCAATAGTAAAAACTGCATCAAAAACAATTGAAAAGATTTTTTGTGGTACAATTTAGATGAGTTGTGCACTGATGAGTGTTAGTGTAAGCTTATGTTGGGCTGACTACACTGTTGCCAAGTTTCTTGATTCATTGCAGAAAGTGTTGAATTGGTTGCATTGTTATTTTTGTTTTAAAAAACGAAATTATAAAAATTGATTCTGATTTAAATATCCCAGAAAGTAAGTTGTTATTTGTAAATGATAATATTTTTATCGAAATCCTAAATGCAGTATTGTTGAAAATTTAAAAATAAGACTGCATGTAAACTTTAATAATTTTTTATTGAAAAACCGTATTGTAAAACAAGTTATAATTTTTCAAATGTAATCAGGACACTACTATCTTTCAATACTATTTTTTTCATGAAAATATTATATATTTAATATATATATTTTTGAATATTTTTTTTTCTGCGACAAAAAAAGATTTTTGAACAAACTTTTTTTCTCAAAAGTAAGATTTATTGAGGCTGCTTTTGTAAAATTTTATATTTTCCAATAACCATTTTTTAACATGGCGTAATTATCAATTACTTCAACCACTGAGAAAAACTGTGTGCACGATTTCTTCATTTATAATTTTCATTTCATTTATAAAGTTCAATTTATAATAATCATTTATGACAGTTCAAATTCGTAATTTTACATTTTACATTGTAGGTCAAATTTAACTATAATTGGAATTTATTACGAATTAAGTCTTTGGAAAAAGTTTTCTTTTAAGCGGCTGCTCGTAAATTCATACTAGAGTTTTATAAAAAGATTTCTTTATAATGAAATAAAATGAGTGTACTTACTACCTCGAATACGATGGCATTTTATTTTAAAAAAAACCACTCGGAACGAACCACACAAAAGTTTTCTTCCAAGAACACAGCTAAAATAAGCACTGGATTTCAATTTGCGTCTGTAAATCTCCACTGATGGCATTCGATCAAAAATACATCCGTTAGAACAATTGGATTTTAAACCCTCGGGTTTTATCTTGTATGATAAAGAGCTCGCAGTCACTTTTCCGGGGTGGCATCTTACGTTGTTCTCCGTGTTCCCCGCGATTTTCCCGGCCTTCGCCCGTTTTTCCATTTAAAAAGTCTTATTTGATTGGCCTCGAATACGACTCTTGAGAGACGCCACCTCGAGATGCATCCTCTAGTCAGCGTTTCGCTTCCCCGTCCTTTTTCTTGGTCATGCTTCATCCTCGTCCCTTCCTATCAGATCTTCTCATACATTTTTCCTCCCTTTTTCCTCGTAGCTCTCACTTTTTCATTCGACTCGCGGTTGAATCGAGTCGGCACAGTTACGTAAATGCATTTATTCCCGACGATCTATTCGTACCAATGGAAAAGCTTTATTGTTGCGGAAATTAAGCCGCGTTTCAATCCGAAAAGCGAGTTTCGTGAGCAAAAGTTTTGCCAAGTTGGTAATTCGATTTGCATGTCGACTATTTAGCGTCGCGTTTCCGTCATTCCACACATTACGTCTTATTGTCTTTTCAACTTTTCGATTAAGCCACGCGTCCTTTTTCGTGACGCTTTCGTGATTGAATCCATCGGACGAAGCATTTCGTGGCACGTTAATTTGGCTTGTTTTCCATTCAGTGTGTTATTATTGAGGATTATGATCGGACCTGATACAAGAAAGGATTGAATATAAAACAGTTTTTATCGTAATTTTGAGTGTTTTTTGGATTCTACGCAGTGGTGGTTCTAGGACTTGACTTTGAGGAAAGGCTACAATTTGTCATTGAATTTTTCGCGAATATAACCATTGGCGTAACTAGACTTGCTTTGGATATTTTCTACTCCGGAAAATAGGCCCCCTCTTTTCATAGCTCCCCCCTCCCAACCAAATTAACCCTAGAACGGTACACTGGGGTAAAAATGTACACCAAGCCATCTTTAGAGCCGTGTAAAAACGAGAATTCGGAATTTTCCGACTTGGGACCATAACCATAATTCAATTTAGGGTTCATAGAAAAAGAAAAAAAAGGTGGTCAAGACAGTTTTCTTTTGGTTTTCCTGGACGGAGGAGTCAAAGTTGGCGTGGGGTACATTTGTACCCCAGTGTACCGTTGCCGTTGGCGTTTCGTGCTGTCAGTGAAAATGCGACTCGTGAGAATATTAGTTCAAATATCAGTTTTTTAACACGTAAATAACAATCATTATTACGTAATTGTTTTTAATCATTTATTTAACTAATATAATTCAACTTTGAACTAGAATACATTTTTATTCTCATTTATAGTGATCTTTATTTTGTCATTTAAAAAATTTGATTCGTCTATTTTATTTTCTAATAATATTGTATTCAAATATATTAGCGATCATAAAAAATTTTTTTTAATAATTTTCCAGCTTTTTTCGTGGTATTTTCTAATATCCGATTTTTTAACTTTCACTTTTCCAAATAATTTCACTTTTCAAAAAAAATCTAAATTCTTAAATATACCGTTTCTAGAGAATTCTTTCAACTTTTAGAATCATTTGACTTTTTTTAAATAGGTTAAAAATTCGCAAAGTAATCGTAATTTTCATAAAAAAAGTCAAAACCACGTGTTTTGAATTTTTTTTTTTTACTCAAGTGAATTTATCTATTATTTGTTTACAAAATTCCGTACTTTCACTTACACAGCTGTCTTTGCAATTAAAAAACGAAAAAAATGATATATCATTAAGCCCACTTTCATACATTTTTACTTGCAAAAATTGCGATCAAACGCGTGGGGTACATTTTTACCCCAGTGTACCGTTCTAAGGTAAAAAAAGTGAGTGTACCATTCTAGGGTTAATTTCGGCTTTTTTCAAGTTTTAAGATATTCAGAAATGTCTAAGACACTTCTCAAAACGTCATATTTAAAGATGTCTTATTTAAAATTCTGAGACACTATAAGAAACCTTATTCAGAATATTAAGACACTTTAAAATTTCTAAGACACTACTTGGGGTATTTATTGGAATCTTAATACAATTTTAAACTTCTAAGACACTTCTAGAAGTGTCTAATTCAAAATTTGCACACACTTCCCGAAGTTTCTTAGACACAGAAATTTGTAAACCTCTTGAAGTACCTTTATCGAAATTCCAAAACACTTTCAAACGTCTCAGACACTTTGTCACAAAGTGTCTTTTTCAAAGGTCAAATATATTTTTAAAAATTGTCCGAAACACTTCTCAAGATATCTTATTAAAAATTCTCAGACACTTTGGAGTGTCTTTTTCGAAATTCTTTGACATTCTCAAAGTGTCTTATTCAACTTTTTAAGACACTTCACAGTGTTTTTTTCGGAGTTATAAGGAACTTTTGAATTTCCAAGAAACTTCTAAAGTTGATTTATTTGTATTTCAAGACACTTTCAAATGCCTAAGACACTTCAGAAAGTGCCTTATTCGAAATTTGAGGACTTTTTGGGGTACCTTTTTCTGAATTTCAAGATACTCTTAAATGTCTTAGTCTCTTATCAAGTGTCTTTTTCAAACTTCCAAGATATTTAGAAACGTATAAAGCACTTCTCAACATGTCTTATTTGAAATTTTAAATCACCTTGGAGTGTCTCGTTCGGAGTTCTTATACACTCTCTAATATGTAAAACACTCATCGCAGTGTCTTGTTTTAATTTCTAAGACACTTGAATGTGTCGTATTCGGAATTCCAAGACACTTGATAACGTCTAAGATACTTCTTGAAGTATCTTATTAGAGTTATGAAGACACTTTTTGAAGTCTTTTTGACACTTTAGAAAGTTCCTCATTTTAAATTTGGATACCTTTTGAAGTATCTCTTTAAAAATTCTTAGACACTCTCAAATGTTCAAGACACTTCTTGAGAAGTCTTATTTGAAATTCTAAGACACATTGGAGTGTTTTATACGAAATTTTCAGACCCTCGCGAATACCTTAGACACTTCTTGAAGTGTCTTATTTGATATTCTAAGACACTTCAATGTATCTTATTTGGAATTCTATGACTCATTTAAATTAATAACACATATTAAAAGTGTTTCATTCAAATTCCAACACTGATTCTACGTCAAACCTGAATCGTAGTTTTAGTTCTGGTTTTATGTAATGGCAGGTTTGAGATTTTCAACGCGGGATGTTGGCTTGAATATCATTATTGTAAAATACTCAAAAACTTTATTTTACGAAGAGAATTATGAAATAATTATGTGAACTTACACATTGAAAAATTTTATAGAAAAAAAAACTGATTGGGTGGTTATTCATGTTTGAGAATGATTTTATCAACTCTGCATAACGATTCAATTACTTTTAATAGACACAACTTTTTTGATATTCAAATTTTTTTTTATATATAATTCTGTTTGTAAAATAAGGTTGTTCAGAGTTTTAAAATTTTTCCAATGATCCTGATGAGGACCCAATTAGGTTCAAAATATAGATGAAATAAATTTTTAAAGTTGTCTCAAAAATGTCTTAAAACAATACATTTTCATGCATATTCATATCATTCTAAATTTCATTTCTAATTTTATTCCCTTCAAAATTTCAAAGCAGGATGTTGCCTTGTATTAAATAATTAAAAAACTCCTAAAAACATTCTTTTACAAACAGAATTATGAAAAAATTCAATACACCAACATATGAAAAAAAATTAATAAAAAAAACTGATTAGTTGATTATTCATGTTTGACTATGGTTTTAATAACCCTGCATGACAATTCAATTACTTTTAAAAGACACAACATTTTTAATATTTGACTTTTTTTATTTATCTATTATTATGTTTGTTAAATTAGGTTATTCAAAGTTTCAAAATGTTTTCAAGAATCCTGATGAGGACCCAATTAGGTTAAAAATATCGATAAAATAAATTTTTAAAGTTGGCTCCAATGGATTACTGTTTGATTTATTTTCCTATTGGGGTTAACAGATCATTTAATGTTGTACAATTTTGATAAATGTCATTAAATTCATTCTATTGTTAATTTAAAAATTGGCTAGTAAAATTTACTAGTTCCTACATTTGAATTTTACAATTTTAACAAGTGGAATCCGACTATTAATGAATATTAATTTGACTATATTTAAACCATCTTTCCACTCTGCATAATAATCAAAATTGACAGAGAAACACAATGTATTTCAAACTGTTTTAAATTAAGACCTTTTTATGCATATTTATATCTTTCCAAATTTCATTCACGAGAAATTCCGTGCCTTGAAAGGGTTATTAGCAACAATTATTCCAAATTACAATAATTGTCAGAATCAAAATTTCGTGGATAGAAAATTTCTTAAATGCTTCTAAATTTTCCTGACAAATACAAGACGAAAGAGCTTGATTTTTACTGGGAGAGTAAGTGCCACAGACTCCGCAGCTACGTCCATGAAGCGTCGCGCCTCATTTTGGGAAATCCCATGCTTCTTATCGCTTCTTATCACTCGGGGTTTGCTCAAGTTGGCGCAATCTGCTCTCTGCCATATCGCATAAGTTATCGGATACACATCAAGCAGACGCCACGGGTGAAACGCGCTGGGAAATACCTTCTTAAGATGGTCTGGAGGCTCACGCGTTTTGATTGAAAACCTTGTTTTCGTCCCCGCGAGGAGTTCAATTAATTAAAGGGAAGGTTCGATCGATCGTCAACGGGCCGCGTCGCGATCCTCGAGTTCCGTGAAATTATCTTTCCATTGATTTACGGTCTTGGCTTTCAGCAGTATGCGCATCTTCCTCGGCCGCCTGTTTCACAAGCCAGAACCCGTACATGTCTCTGATGGCGCGGCCGAAATTTATGGAGGCCAACTTGATTCGCGTCGGTGCATAAAACGTGACGTTTCATTGACGAACGTTAATTGTCCTTGAAGTAGATTTCGCTCGTCAAACGTCGCAGTTACTTTTGGGTGATGCGTGAAACTGCTCAGGTTGTAATACTGACTCAGTCAGGGCAATGAGAGTTTTTGTAAGTCATTAACTTTGATCGTGTTCCTGGTTTTTAGTGGATTCAGAAAGCTGCTTACTAAAATTTCATTTATTTTAATGAGGAACCTTGAATACGAAAAAAGTGAATATATATATTTGAGTATTGTTGTAACAAATATCCTCAATTTAGATTCTGTCATTGTCTCGTGTACAAAAAGACATTTTACAACGCTTGTGAAACAAAGGCGAATTTTTTAGAGAAGCAAAAAATGTGGAAGAGACACGTGAGAAGCAACAGCAGTGGATGTACAGCATTGTTAACGTGGTTGCGTGGAATCGCAATATTTTCTGGAGGATAGGATCGAGTTATGAATCACTCTTGGGCTGTATTAGACTTGGCGTCGTCTCGTACAGTTGGAAAAATGCATTCATAAAGGAATTTAAAAAAGTTGAATCCAGTTTCTGATCGTTTTTTCGTATGTTTTCTGTGTCTTTCTCCTTAAAAGCATTTTTGGACTACAAAAAAAAAAAACAGCAACAACAAAGAGGAGTTTATAAACTTGAAAAAAAAAAAGAAAAATAAATTTACCACATCCCGAATTTTTATATATTGCGGGGAGATAAATAATTCTTAACAAAAAACACTGTAATTTTAACAACAAATAAATAACGAAAAATATTTGTAGGTTTTTTCGACTTTAAGAAAAATATGTGTAAATGATTTTTTTGTCTATTATTGGGATCTTGAATCGGTTATTTTTGACTCTATAATGAAATGCGCCTGGAAAAAAAATTTTTTATTTTTGTTGAATTACAATTCTAAAATTCATTGTTTTACATGAAAATATTGTGAATCGCAATGAAATTGTTTTTTTTTTCATGGACATTGTTAATCAATTGAACATTTGATACGTCCATCAATACTTTCAGATTTCGGATTTTTTAAAAACCTGGTAGTTTTAGAAATGTGAAACGAATAAAAAATATTTTAGTTTTTTTGAATTGCCAATGTATTTAGCAAATTCAAAAAATATTAAAAATATTACAGCACGTTGATCGAATTCGCAAATTGTGTGATATTTTGAAAAAACCTTGGAACTACAAAAAAATGCCTAATATTCACAAAAAAATAACTTTTTTGGAAAAATTTTGAAATAAAAATTCAAAAATGTATATAATTTAAAAAATTTTGAGAGTCAATAGTTTGATAAAACATTGGAAACGTTTGTTAATTATATAAAAATTATTGAATTCCATTATTCTGGACGAGATATTAAATATATTGAAAAAATTTTCGGAAATCTAAAAATGTTTAATCGTACGGAGATCGTAGATTATTATAAAAATTCCAATGATAATTGATAGATTTGAATTGAGATGGTTCTGAATTTTTTGGATTAATTTTAATTTTTTTTGAGAGTTAAAGCTACTGTAATTCTTAAGAAAAAAAATTTCACAACCAACTCGAATGAAAATTATTTTGGATAAAAGCAAATGCTGTGAAATAATATTTAATATTTCATGATTTGAGTAATAATAAACTTTGTCAATTTTTAAATCTATGATTTCTGATTTTGAAATTTTCTTATTCGACGATTCATTGATTTTCAGAGTGAGATTAGCATTGCTGATGATGAGTTTATTTCTTCAAATGCCAGTGAGACATAGATTATTAATTTGTGACTTTCGAAACCATTACAATTTTTTTTTATTTATTTTTAGAGTATTATCATTATCTATTGAAATTTTTTTTCTAGATGATTGAATTTTTCGAATTGAAAATTTGTGTAATCATAATTATAGCGAGGTAAGGAATTACTTTTATAAGGAAAATACTTGAATTTTCTAATGGAAACTGAAAAACTGTTGCAAACTAATATAGATAAATAAAAAAAAAATGCATGATCATATTAGAAATTTTTTCAGTTGTTAAAATACTAAAGAATTATAAAAAAAAAGAATGGAAAAAAGTTTTAAAACCTTAGCGATTTGAAAATCACAAAAAAAAACTCTATTACTTTCAATATTAACATAAAAAATGTACGACGATGGACTCCAAAAGTTGTGTAATTTCAAAATCCTCAAATGAATAAAATAAAAAAATTTTCTTCTTAAAACAAGATCATTGTACATTTAAAATCATAAAATCAAAAAAAGAAACATATACTTTCAAAAAACCTACAAGTATTTTTTTTCGACTTTTCATAATTGTTCATCTTCATTCTCGATAATCATTTCATTTTCATCTAAGTTTACAAAAGTACCACAAACATTACGAAATCGTTTCCTCATATTTCGTAACTAATACCTTCCAAATTTTCGCACGTACAATAATCCATCTTCACACGCCATTTGCAACTTATTTTCCAAGTAAAAAAAAACTGCTTCCTCGGCAATTTTTGAGTGCGGCCGAAACCGAAATAATCAATCGTCCGATTCCGGCAGAACGAAATGATTCTTTTTGAAGATAAAAGCCGCGAAACGCGAGATCCGGATGAGAATTATCGTTCTTTACGTTCCCTTGCGAACATATTGACGAAAACAGAGTAATGGACGGAAACGAGGCGAAGGCATACAAAATATAAAAAAAGGGACGGGGGAGGCAAAACGGATATGAAAGAGGCGGATGAGCATCGGGAAAAAGAAAAGTAGTCGGGGGAACGAAACTCGTCGTGTGCCTTTCGCAAGTCTCTCTGGAAAATACGCTTCTTACCTCCGGCACAATTGCTCGCGCACAATAGCTTTGTCGCGAGACGCGCGGAAGCAAAGCCGCGGAATCCAATTTAATAATAGTCTCCTTTCGTGAAAAAAAGGGGGGGGAAGGGGTAAGGGGAAAAGGAAGGGGGATGGGGGATATAAACGCAATCGGAATCTCAAAAGGAACTCGAAGACCTATACCCACTTGTCGTTTTCTCTATTTTTCTCTTCGGCTTGATGAATTTGTGGACCTCGCGAAATCGAGTCCCCGGCGTGAAACGCTTTTCAGTTGGAATTTCACAAGAGGTGTTTTTTATTTTTATGCTTGGATTTTGTCCTCGTGTTGTGATAGAAAAAGAGAGAGAAAAATCATTGAACAATAACTGTAACGAATGTCGAAAGATATTGAAGACATATTTGTAAGATAGATATTTGTATAGATATTATATATAATTTATATACCTTCTTGAAATGTATCCCAAATTCATGTCTTTACTACAACTACGCGATTCTTTCCAAAACAACAAATTTATTTCCCTCGTTGTTTAATTTTTCCTCCAATCATCACTATCTCTCAATCTCAAATTGACTTCAAAAATCATCGCCTTCAGTACTCTCTTCTAAAACTCTTCCCACTCAAATCAAAATCGCTAGAAGGCATTATTCACACCGTGATTAATGAGATGCGAGCCGTTGATGCTTCGATGTAGATTTTTGATAGCTTCTTTGCCTTCACCGAGCGATATTTAATGAAACTCGGCGACAGATGCGGGGGCTGTATCGCAATTGCGTTCATTTAAATCCCATCACGGCTAAGCCTGTTTCACCTGTCGGGATTCGTTTTCATTTGATTGCGATTAATCGAAAAAGAATGCCTCAATTACGTGCAGCTCTTTCCCTCCGTGAACGTCTATGTAATGTTTCGTCCCTCCAGGCTACATTAAAGCACAATCACTGCAGGTCTCAGAAAATCTTGTGGCAGAGTGCGGAATTATTTCTTATGAGGAAAATTCAAAAGTAAAACAATAGTCTTACAAAAGACGACAATTCCGAAGAAATAAATTTTTTATAAATTTGTCATATTCTCAGATACTTTGTAGATAATTTTTATCATGACAAATGATTTTGATACTAAATTTTAAGGGTGATGATTATTATTAAAATGATCTCATTTGTATGTTGTTGTAAAAAGGATTGCTATCGAAAAGGCTCGACAATCAAATCGCTAAGTTGCGCGAAAAAGCGAGAGAGATAAGTATCCAGGTACGGTGTGTACGTGTATTTATACACCACAGCGAGCGTAGACGTCGGCTCGAAGAAAGACAGATAAAAGATAGTGCAGGGCATAGAGCTTTGTGCTCATAAAAGATAAATGCGACACGTGTACCGCGTTACTGGGAAACGCTTTATTCTCGTTACGAAAAAGGTGGGATTGTTTTACTTTTCAATACATTTTAAAATTAGGGAAATTCAATGTGTGAGTGATTTGCCCCCAAAGCTTTTTATTTTGCGTGAAATACTTTTATTCCAGTTCTTTGCACGAAAATATTTGAGACCTATTTTTTTAATGATAGTGTGGTATTTAAGATGAACGAGAAATAAATAGTTGTAGAAATAACGATTTTCAATAATATGTAACTAAAAAAGTAATTAGACTCGATATTCGAAAAATTTACTTAGTATGGAGTTGATTTGGAATTTTTTAATGAAGTTTTAAATGAAGTTTTAAACAAATCGTGAAAATTTACAAACATGTGCATTTTGCGAAATAAAAACGTAATTTTTGACGTTTGTTTTTTTTCCTAACTCTCTTCATAGGTTCCAGAAAGTACTGTTAAAATTGGAGAGTAGGGAAACAAATACTTCATAAGTTATGAATTTTAAAACAATGTGATTTCATAAAAAAATTTATTGATCCGAATATGAAAAATGTTTTACTCTGGAAAACAGAATTTATATAAATTCAAACCTCTTAAGGAATATCGTGAAAGATTGAAAATCATAAAACCTTGAACAAATTTTTTTTGGTTAATTCAGGAATTTCTAAAAATTCTATATTTTATGTTATTCTTACAACTTTGTAGTGTTTATTGGTACTTTCATAGATTTCTGGTATTTACATGATTAGTTCTACATATTTCAAGAATTTTATTTTCCAACGATTACGAGTTTTCTGTATTTTTCATGTTTTCTTGTTTTTTTGTAAAACGCTTTATGGATTTCAAAAATTTGATACTGTAGAATTCTCATTCCAATAGATTTTTAGTATTTCTCAATATGTTGAGAAAAATTAGATCTAGATAGATTTTGAATACTATAAATTTCGTGTTTTTTGAAAGGCTTATAACATTTTATAGCGTTTTATAGTATTCTTTTAGATTTCTGGTATTTCTATAGATTTTTATACACGTTTTTGTTTGATTTTATGGTCTCGAATTCTAGATTTTGTAGATGTACGTATTTTTTCAGATTTTTAAGAAAAGACTTCTTGATAAAATTCGAGTATTTTTTCAAGGGTTGTTTATTACTCGAAATACTTTTTGGTATTTCTATGAATTTCTTTCTAAATTTCTAGAGTTCGATTATGAAAAATTCAAAGTTCCGTAGATTTTCATTTTTTTTATCTATTTCTTTTATATCACTGTTTTGAAACAATTTCTCAAATCTATTTTTTCTATTTTATCTAAGTTTAACATTTTTTATTGTACTTCTTCTAAATCCAGAATTGTTGTTATTTTTGAATAAGTGAAAAAAAATCTTTAATTCTCCTCAAATTTTAGAATCAATAGAAAACGATCATTTAAGTCTTTTAAATTTCAGTAAGTACATATTTGATTATTTTCACCTATTTTCCTTATTTATTATTTTTTTTTTTTTCATTGATTACATAATTTTGAAAAAAAAAAAATACATCAAATCAATGGATTATTTTGTTTTTTCAGTATTTTCATCGATTTTCAAATTTTAGTGAGATTATTTCTATTTTTATCATTTTTGGATAAAATAATTAATCACTTCACAGTTATTTTAGGTTCTGTAGATATACGTATTTTTTCAGTTTTTGAAGAAAAGACTTCTTTATAGAATTTGAGTATTTTTTCAAGGTTTGTTTATTATTCGAAATACTTTTTGGTACTTGTATGAATTCTTTTCTAAATTTTTAGTATTCGATGATTAAAAATCCTTTAGATTTATATTTTTTTTTTAAATTTATTATTTTATTTTAACTAGTATGAAACAATTTCTCAACTCTATCTTTTCTATTTTTTCTTAGTCTATTATTTTTAATTGTAATTCTTCCAAATCCAGTATCATTGTTATTTTCGAATCAGCGAAAAAAATCCTCAATTCTACTCTAATTTGAGAACTAACAGAAGACGATTATTTAAGTCTTTCAAATTTCAGTAAGTACATTTTTGATCATTTTCATCTATTTCCACTATTTTTTTGTTTGTTTTTTTAATGATTACATTATTTTTGAAAAAACTACAGTAAATCAACGGATTATATTGTTTTTTCAGTATTATCATTGATATTCAAGTTTGAGTAAGATTATTTCTATTTTTATCATTTTAAGATAAAATAATTATTAATTTTACAGTTATTTTGGAAGAGGTTTGAACCACTGAAACCTCCCTTTGCTTACGTACCTGTGAGAAATTTTCTTAGTTTAAATAAATTTGTGTCTCGCTTCCGATTCGATGACAAAATGTACTTTATGTAAAAAAGTACCTAAATATTTACGAAAAGTTGCAGATCGTTGAAATACTCATTTATTTCTTAACATGCCCAAAACATTCAAATCAATATTTATCATTAAAGTCACTATTTTAGTTAGCCTAAATTTTCACTTAACCAACCTGTTTTTATATAGAATAATTTATTATTTATATTAAAAACGTGTTTTGCCTTTTCAGAATCCCTTTTTCACACCTCTCGCAAGCTAAGTCTCATTCCAAAGAATATCGAAAATTTTTGAAATTCTACCTTTGAGAGAACTGAGATTTTCTCGATTGAAGGAAGTCAGTCGTCAATAAAACTGCGGATTTTCGTTTCGGTTGCACGGCCACGAAACGTTTTTGCCGACGTTCCTATTGATAGACACGGGGGGAGGGGAGTTGCGCAGGAAAAGGCGATTCACGATAAGAACATGGCGACGCGCGCTCTGGCATGTGCAACTGGACTTTTCCCTAAGATATTCTCTAGCGCGTTGTTTCGGCTCGCTTTCGTGCCGCGCGCAGTGGCCCAGATCCAACGCCGCTTGGCCCCGCGGTGTTATAAAGTACAAAAGCTAAAACCCAATTCACTGTGAAAATGTATCGGCCCCACGAAATTCCTTTGTACGCCTTTGGAACCCATGAGTTTTCCACTCATACGGAAAAATTTGGGCTCCACTCTACGAGAAAAGAGAAAAAAAAGACATAGCAGTGCCCGTTGCAGTATGAAATTGGCCCTGTGGCAGGATAGTCTTTTTTCGAATCCAGCTTATTCACTCCTTATTTTGATTATCATTAACAATGTTAACAAAAATATGCGCGAAAAAAATGGTATAAGTATAAAAAATGAAGAACGTGCATTTGAATTGAAAATAACAAAATTATTCAACGCGTCAGTTACAGCAAATTAAAATATGTTGTTTTAAAGTTTAAAATACTTTTAAATAAAGGGCGGTGTCATTTCTCTGGAAAATTTTTTTTCATCATGTTTCAATTGTATAAGTATGTGTCAATTTCTTAAGTTTTAAAATTTATAGCATACAATTTTTTTATATATATTTTATATATATTTTATTTTATTTTATTTTATATATATTTATATATATTTATTTTTATATATATATAATTTTTTTATATATTTTTTTATAGTATACAATTTTTTTGAAATTTATTAATTTATTTTCGATATAAAAAAAAGAGTGGAATCATTAGAAAGAAAACTGTACAAAAATTATCAAAGTTAATTAAGTTACTGTTAGTAAAATAACTCAGAGAATAATGTTATCAACTATGGAACTGCTTGGCACGGAAAACGTGGCTTCGCAAGATATCGCTACTTGTTCATGTTAGTAACAAATGTTATATTATTTATATAAAAAAAAGTTATGTAGTAAAAAAATTGTGTAGAAAAAAAACAGTTTTTTTTTGTCATATTTGTTTTTACACTTTTACTTTTTAAAATCGCACGCAAAATTTCACTTCTGCCGTGTGTTCTTTAACACGCAACAATTTTTCTTTAGAATTATTTCTATTGTAAATTATGGAAGAATAATTATGAATGTAAATTGTTTCTCTTTATTCTTGAAGTATTTACTGCGTTTCAGACTCTTTGAGTATTTTATAAATTTTTTAGAATTTTCTAGTATGAGAAAGAAATTCTGAATATATGAATTGATTTTAATGGTTTATGGATTGTCAGTTTTTTCTTAAATTTTTTTAAAGTTTTCTCAGAATTATTTTTGTATTTTTTTTTCAATTTAATTTTATTTCGAAGTTTATTTATAATATTATATAAACTGTTTGTATTAAAAAATTTTTTTCTTTATAATATTCTCAATTTGGTGAGACTTTCTAGTATTTTTAGTTTCCTTATAATGTTGAAATGAGTGCTGATGTGGGATAATTGAAAATTAAAACTAATTGAAATTACTTTTACATATTTTTGAAGTATCTAATAACTTTCAGATTTTTTTATATTTTATAAACTTTTTGTGAATTTTTGATTGAATTTAAAATTAAAAACTCGATGCTTCCGATGTGGAATATTATGGATTTTTAATATTTTAATGGATTTCCTTAAAATTTTTAAGAGAATCATATTCTACTTGATTTCAATTATTTTTTAGATTTCTGATAGATTTTTAAACTTTTGTTTCTTGCAGGTTTTTTTTAGAGTTTGCAATAATTAATTTTGTTCTTGTAATAATCTTGTAATAAACAAAAGTGGTCAAAAAAATGATTTTCTAATGATCTAAATTGATTTTAAGAATTTATGAATTGTCAGTATTTTTATAGATTATTGGAAAGTTTTCTCTGAATTATTTTTAGTATTTCATAAATTGCAAGTATTTTTAGTACTTTTTGTATTTTTTTTTAAATTTATTTTATTTTGGAAGATTTTTATTATATTATATGAACTGTTTTCATGAAATTTTTTTTTTCTAGAACTTGTTAAATTTGGTGAGAAGTTCTTGTATTTTTATTTTTCTTATATATATTTTAGTAATGTCGGATAATCGAATTTTTATAAAAATTGAAGCTAATGAAAATTATTTCTACATATTTTTGAAGTGTTTTATAACTTTCAGATTTTTTTATATTTTATAAACCTTTTGTGAATTTCAAGTCGAATTTAAAATAAAAACGAAATTCGTGATTATCGCGTGAGAAATCTTCCTTGTCGTCTGTACATGCCTGTACATGGCATTTTGATTAATATTTTGGACAGTCCCATAATTGATAGTTTTGTTATTTACAAATTTTTTTTTATCTCAATTCCAACGTAACTAATATTCATTTAGTTTCCAATTCATTTCAACAGTAAAATAAATTTTATTTGCCGGTACGAAATGCAACATACATTTAAATTTCCCGCGTGCGCCAACTAAACGCGCAGTTAAATCTTTCCGACAATAGTCAGCTGATTTCGATTTCACTCCCTCGAGTAGAGAAGTTTCACTTCAAAAGATCTGGATTTCTTAAATTTTGTGAGTCTTGTAAATTTTCATTATGTTTTGTTATTCACTAATTTAGAATAATTTTAAAATTACGGTTATAACGTTCTCTAGGCCAAAATTAAGAATAAAAACTTTGTTTTACATTAATTTTTCTGAAGTCAGGATTATTTCCATCTTCTGTAAGAAGAATGAATTAATAATAATGTTCTTCGATGTACGAAACTTTCACGAACCCTTTCCAATTTGGTAAAATTCCTTTTAATTAGTCAAATTTATTTTCTCAGTTATGATCATAATTTTTATTCATATTTCTGAGATTTTCTTTTATTTATTATGAAGTATAAAAGTTTTTTCATATCTACATGAAAAAATTATTAAGTATATGCGAATTCCAGAATACTGAGAGAAACGTTTATTTACAATAAATATGTTGCCGAACTTCGTATTTGTCAGAAAAATTTATCAACATTAATAAATTTTCTGTCCACGAACTATTCTAGTAAATCCTTCAAATAATACCAAATTTCGATTGCAATAATTTATTGATTCCCTTTGAATATTTAACAGTGTACAGTAAAATACTGATTATTTTGAATACATTGATAGAATGATGACTTATAATTTGCCAATTCACGACACTTGAATCTGCTGTTTCACACAACCTTTACCAAATCATATTCTTGACCAAAAATGATATTCATTTCCTTGTATCTAAATAATATTTGTCTATGATAAACGAATTTTATTTGATAGGAATAAATGTTTCTCTCAGTGAAGATTTTATTCAATCATCAGAAATAAAAAAACTGAATTTCCAGTTTACCTGTAATAACACTATCTCTTCTCAAACATAAATATCTCTCGCCTCTTTAAAGCCAACAAGCTCCAATCCGCAATCACCAGTCAATCCACTTTGCTTTGTTCTAGCCCACAGCAACAGTTTCTTAGAATACTCGCGACACAAGTTCTCCAGTACTCAATAAATATTCCGAAATTCGCACTCTTGTTGGTATATCTCGCGCATCCAACGACCTACTTAATAGTTGCGACTTGAGAGTGGCAAGTTCCGAGGTGCTGGACGCGAAAGGTCACCGGAAGTCTTCCATGAAGACGTTTAATGCGAAAACTCTAATCTCAGACCACTCACAAATATAATAAATCTGTTTGTGTCGTCGCCCTGGAATTACGAGAAAAATGTTCTTCTCACTTTCGCCCCTAAAATGGCCACACTAATTTTTCGGCCGTGCCAAAAATGTTTGTCGCCCATTAACCATCGCAGCCAAGAAAAAAGTTCCATGATGAATCGTCGGGAAACGCGGCAATCCGGGACTTTTTTTAACTGGGTCAACTGGGATTTTTCTTCCTGCACACCATTTTGGTTTTAGTTTTACCGGTGAGAACATTCGTTTCAGTGGATTTGAATTCACTTCGCGATGGAAAACTTTTTTATTAGTGTCTTTTTCATGAATCGTAAAAATCAACTTAGAATAAGTTTTTATTAAATGGCAGATATGAATGGAAAACGATTTTCCCTTCACTTCAGGGAATGAATTTAAAGTCGTTCAACTTACGTTACAAGCTCCCTACATTTTATGGAATGTTGAGAGTACAATTTTTTACTTTGTTAAAAAGAAATCATATATTTTATATTATGTTGAATTATTCGTAGATTTTTAAATTCATTACTTATAATTTGTGGGTTTTGTCATCTATCAATAAATATTTTCTGCCCTGAAAATGACAAGGTCATACCGTTAATCGAAAAACGCAGGATACTTTGTTTTTCAGCGATATCATCAGCAGCAGTGTTGCAAGCAGGCGTGTCCTATCTTAATCCCGAGTTACTCTGCTAATTGGAAAAAACTTTTCACCGGAAGTGCGCTTCTCGGCAAACATCAAATTCCCAATTACGAAGGCGGTAGACGACACTAGTCTTTGAGGCATTCTTCGCTCTATCCGTTCCATCAGTGATTTACGTTATCGAACGTTGCCTCGTCCAGACTGACGCCGGCGAAAATGCCATATTGGAGCAAAAAGAGCAAGAACCGAAGCCCGGCGATTAAAAATAACTTCCCCTCGATAACGCATCTGAATTTTCCTGGCTTTCCCTCCACTCAACTCATAAAAGCTAGCTTTAGATAGTAATTCCAATAGGGGCGAGATCATTTCCACAATTTTCCAACTTTTTGACAAGAGAGATACATATATAATTTTTAGAAAATTATGAGTTTTGAAAAATCGTTTATTTATCATAATGAGATTTTATTAGGATTGTATTTTTATTTGAGAAGTGCATTGGCCAGCTCGAGTTCAGAAAATATTTGTTATTGAAGGTATGCGAGTACGTAGTCACTGAGAAATTGCAGTCAATAGAGAGTACCTCGCTTTTCCAGCAGAGAAACACGAGAATGAGCCAGCAATTATCCGTAGCTTCCAATCAGAGCCTCTTGTATCTCACTTGTTCACCCGTAGAATATAAAAAAGTGAAGAAGCCACGCTGGTAGAAAGATTTCAAAAAACCTTGGCCACCAAAGAGACTTTCATCAGACTCCAAGTGCTCTCGATTCGTTTTCTCATGCTATTCACATAGAACGTGATTCACTTCATGGAAACCCCGTCTTTAGTTACTAATGATTTCTCCCTTGCAGTCATGAAAAAATGATTCTTCACAACTCTAGGGAATTTAAAAATTATTTTTAAAAAATAAGCTACAGTTCAGAAAATTGAAAAATTTTTGATGAAAAAAACTGTCCCTTCTATGTCCTAAACCATAATCAAGTTGTTTTTGAACTACGAAATTCCTACCCCAACAATACTGAAACTGGCCGCACCAAAAGTTGGAGATGAGATAAAGTTGAGAACTGCGCGATTTTCTGAAAGACAACCGGCTCTCGGGGAGAATTGACACGACAAAAGAGAGTTTGTTGGCAAAACAAAGCCCCGAAAATCTGGCGTCGATGCAACGTGCGACGGCCATCTTGTTGTTTGTGCAAACCAAGCTTTGAAGCTCGCGAAAGCACAGCTTGGTACCCCTGACTACGCCGTCTGACTTAATCGCAATTTACATCTCTTTCTCGCGCGATGGGGCGCCAATTAATTTCCGACTGCGCAATATCAATTGCCCGGCACTTTTCAACATCCACCGAAGGGAAAAAAGAACAGCCGACAAATTACCTTTTCCAAACGACACATTTTTGGATGCAATAAATCCAACTTATTCGATTACGGAGATTGGGAAAATAAAAAATTAGTTTGGATGGATTTTCCTGTAGAAGGGAAATTACGTGGGAGGGAACGCAATTTATGATATTTGGGCTTTTTGTTTTATCGGGTTTTTCGGATTGTGGGAATTCCATCAACTTATTTAAATCAGAGACTTGTGAATTCATGGGCGCGTCGCTTTGGATCGCGTTTGATAGTGCGATAGCCGTCGGGATGAAAAAATCGACGGGGCAATAAACGGGTGGACCAACGTTTTTTCAGGCTCGGTGGTGAATGCGTATAGCGACGGGTCGTGTCTGAAATGACGATGGGAGTAATCGAATTTTACCGCAATGTGAATTGGCAAGCCAATAATTTTGTACTGCAGTTTTGGTAATTCTGAGGACAGTATTTATTAGATAATAAAACTATTCATTTCATTGATTTTTTATAAAAATACACTTGATTTTATTTACATGAAATTACGTTTTATTTTTTAACACGCTGTCACTAATTTTCGGAGGCAAAAAGTATTATATTGAATGTATTTTCTGTTTTTTTAAAGAGAATCTGACTTTACTTTCGTTGTGTTGCGAATTTGAATAAAATGCTCATTTTAAAAACAATTGTAACGTTGCCTCAGAAAATATTGAATGAATAAATGGATCAATGATTATTTATTGAAGTACATTATTTATATTTCTTAATAACATTCAGATGTGATATTTTCATCATGAAATAAAAACCTTTAATGGTAAATATGGATACATTGAATTTTATTTTTCGATTCCGTTGTTTATTATTATAATTTTATCATCAGTATCCATATTATTTTTTATTGTAGAACATAGAATAATACATAAATAAAAGTTTTATTTTATTATAAATATCATTTATTTAATTCATGGAAGAATGAACATTTCTTCATTTAAAGGAATAGGTTAATAACACTTAAAATTATAAATGACAGTTAATAAGTAATGAACTTATTGAGAAATATGCACTATGGAGCTTTTTCTGAAAAACTATGTTATTTTCTTAGCTAAGAATATTATTAAGAAATATCATTTTTTTTAATAAAAAGATAGCTATATGTATCAAAACGTGTAATATAATCATCAGATCTGAAAAATGTATGTTTTTTATACAACAATTTTAATTGAAAGTGTGATATTTGTTTTAGACAACATATGTAGAAGCCAGGACGAAAATTTTGACTCCAATATCAACAATCTGAAGAAGTATTCTTATATTCTATATATTATAATACAAATTCTGAAAGAAAAAGGTTCTTCTTTCATTTAAGCAGCTTTCTTGCGATATTTTTAAACTATAACTTGAGTTTTCATTGTATGATTTTTCTTTTATCCAAAATTATATCGTGTTTGCCTACAGTCATATTACAGTGTATCTACATTGTTAATAATTGTATGTACCGCAATGAAAAATATGATTATACAATATAATTATATTGATTATATTTTTGTTCTTATTTTGATTATTACTTAATATAATTGATGAAATATCATATAATTCACAATATAATGGTGATATATAAAAATTACTTACGACAGTACTGATTGTTTATTTAAATAACATTGTGATAGTGTCCTTGAAAAAAAAGTCAGATAAAGTTGTTTATGATTACTTTTCAAGATTTCAAAAAAAAGATATTATAAATGAATTAAAAAATGAATGAATAAAGTGTTCAATTAAGATTAAAAAGTTTCGAAATGTTCAAATGAGGACTAAAATTTTGACTCCGGGATAAACAATTTTTGAAGTAAGAAATTCTGGGATCGCTGTTAAAAAAATAAAAACCTCACCAAATTCTTTAGAGTACACAATACTGAAAAAAGTGAAAAAAAGTAGCACTTATTGAGTCTATTTTCTGAGCGCGTCTCGTCGATGTATAAAATTCAAGTAGTAAATATCAAGCAATAATCCGGCCTAGGAAAAGCAGTTCTTGGATACAAATATTTAAAATTCGGTGTATATAGATTTAAAAGGTTTTTATTGTGATTTACGGAGATGATTTTATGTGAATACGGAACAGAGTGTTTACCGAGTAAGTCGGTTTCGATTTTCGATTCTGCAAATTGTGACACCTGCGTATGTGCCCATCGTTATAGACTCGAATCCCCAATGCGATTGCGATGGAAACGAGTTTTCGACGATTTAATGAATCGCGACGAGCGGAACGTAATTGATGTTCAATTTTTACGATCTATCGAGCGCTTTCTTCGTTCTCGGATTTGCGTCGTAATCCACAGCTGTTGTTAGAGCAAAAAAAGTGCTTGACTGGTACTTTGTATTTTGAAATTCTCTAAGAATCGACTATTTTTAACAGACTATTCTTATTTTAGACCGCTTAAACTATTATTTACTAATAATAATTTGCAACGAAGTTTCAATTCGATAATTTTATATATTGTGTTTTGTCTAATGACAAATGTATATGCAGGTTTATATTACATAATCAGAAAAACGAATTGCTTTATTTATACAATTTAAATATGTTTTTCGTTTATCTTGATAAGTTTTTAATTTAAAAATTCCTTCGAATGTAAAAATAAAGATTTTATATTATAAAAAGTTTTTTACACCGCAACAATAATCTCACGCAAAACGCTTTAAATTTTTATTGACATGTACATACACGAGGATTCTTTAAAGCAGAACAATCTGAGCGCGCTTGGATAGAACGTTCAAAGCTAAAAAAAAAAACATGTTCTGTTAATTTCTATGGGCAAACAAAAGCTTCACGAAGAAATAGGTCGTTGTATTTCTTTTTTCTTAGGAAAAAGGTTGAAGGCGCGTTCGTTTTCTTCCAAGCTTTTCAACTTCGGCAATTACGCCGACGTTAAATGGAGCCCGCACTGCACCAAACCTAAAATGTTTCTTGGGCTTGACAATAGATTGATTCGTTATGATATCTGATCTTTACAACTTAAATTTTTCATAATTATAGAGAGTTAAAAGGAAACTTATTATACGTAATTTTTTTCCAGTAATTTATTCACATAATTCACACAAAAAATTGAAATAAATCGAAAACGTGGGAACTTATTCGAACTAATAAAAAAAATTATGTTCAAATAATAATAAAGATACCTAATAAATGCGACATAAATTAAAGTTCCACAAGTGTTTTTTTTTCTTTCGTTAAAATTATTAGAATTCGATGAATTTTTCTAAGAAAATAAATAAGTAGGTTTTTTTCTTGACGAAATAGGGATGAAAAAAATGGTTGCCTGAAATCTCATTTAGGGAAAAATATACAACAATCTATATACAAACCGAATCAAAAGTAACCGTAATTGAAGAATTTTCTACCACGTGTTTCTTCAAGTCTTAAACGATGAAATATAATAGCGTCGAAATAATCGCGAATTTATAGCGCGACGATATTTCTGATAACAAACGGCAAATCTTTCAGACAAATTGTTTTAGCGAGCACGCGAGCGTGATTGCGAGGGAAAAAAAGGACGTGCGGCGACACGAAATATGCGTTTAAAAGTTTTTAACTGCTACACCAAGTTCCGTAGCGTATGCATGTGTGTTTGTTCGAAAAGTGCATCAGAGGTGAAGTTCGACGTGCACGTCGGGGCGTTTAGGGGTGCTTTCGCGAGTTGTTTGTTTTCGCGGGAAACGCGGATCGCAACGAAGAGGGCGGGAAAATGTAGAAACAAGTGGGCAGCATGAACTCTTATTGAATCGCGTAGTATCGGGAAAACTTAAACAAAAAGCAGTTCTTGTCACTCATTGAATACGAGATCCGAGATGAAGAATTATATTCATTATTGTAAATGTGGGTAGGACACCATAATGTCTAAACCTTGATGACCAAAGATTTTTTTCCCATGCATCCACAAAAAAGGCCACTTTTTTGCATGGAATATGGGAACAAAATCCACTTTTTGGGGTACTCACGAATGAGCGGGACAAATCATTCTTCCCTAGGGAAATATTAATAAATCACT
>JAPYZL010117197.1:0-23587 GCA_030522825.1 Platygaster orseoliae
AAAAAAACCGCATCAAAAAATCAATGATAGTTTTGTTACTGTAAAATTCCAAAAAACGCTTCGAAATACGCCCAATCCATGAGAACACCCCCTTAATTAGGCATTATCTTTATACGAATCGAAATTTTTATACGAAAAATTTTGAAGCATATAATTTCGATAGCGTAAAAAGTTATGTAAAAAAACACTGGAAAATTATACAGAATGTAATGAATACTCAAAAAATACGTGAATACAAGAAAATGAAAATGCGGAAAAAAAAATATTGAAAATCGGAATATAATGTTTTACAAATTTTCGAGTATTCTTTGGAAGATTCGAAAAGTAATTTAAACTTCACGTGGAAATTTTCTCAGAACTAGAAATATGTAGATACGTTTTCGGTAATGTTTTCGGTATTTTGTAGTTCCGGTATAATGAATTCAATGAAGTTCAATATTTCATCTGAGATTACATGTTTCAAAAGTTTTTCTGGTTTTTTTTATGGATCTTCATCTAGATTTTCAGAATCAAATGTCCTAGGTTTCAAAGTTTTTTCGAATGTCGTTCTTTACAGTTTTTTTTTGTGATTTTTGTTTTCAGACAACTGTTTAATTCTAATTTCCTGCAATCTGACTGTTACAAAATTAATTTTTAATTTAATATACTTGGTCGGTGTTAAGAAATTCAGGAATTTTTCAGATATCAAAGTTTGGATCCCAGATTCACATATTTCATTATGTGTATAGTAGAACGCAATTACATTTTCACAATTTTTGTCACTGAGGATCAGATTTCTGTTTTTCATCGTATTCTTCAATTAGTTTCAGAACTATACAACTTCAAAAGTTTACTGGTATAATTATGGCTTTATTCTTAAAAATTGCTGATCTGGATATCAAAGTTTTTTTTAGTATTTTTATGGATTTTTGAGGAGATAATATGTACAGTTTTGAAGCATTTATTAGATTTCTGAAATATTCGTAATTTATATTATTTATAACGTTTCACTGTACTTTCTAGTATTTCTATACTTGAAATACTCGATAGCGAAGCACTCGCCACTTCGAGAATAACCCTTGTCACTCATCCTTGATTTCTGCGTTTTGCACTAGCGCAAATGAACTGCTGTTTATTTTCATACGCACTGTTAAGATGTTCTTCAACGTGCCAATACTTCTGCTGCGAAGGGTTCATTGTAAAAGATTCAATGAAATTCAACCTCATTGAACATTAAAATACTGGCGAATAATTGCAGGGAAGTTCTCAGTGTAGGAAAACCTCCCAACTTCCCCAAATCGAGTTTATATCGAGAATTTCTTAACTAGTTATAAAATGATAAGAAATATTTTTGAATGAAGGACAAGAAACAAATCATTCTGTTTTTTTTTTAAATATTCATTATGAGCCTCAATGACTCTTAAGAATCAAACAGATTATTTTAAACGTTATTGCTGACAATCATGGAAGTTATGCATCTTCCTCCTTCGACGTCGTTGACTTAGGTATCAATGCAAATTCACGTGTGAGACGTTCAATTCAGAGTCCATTTAACGATTGATCAATAACATTATATTATATATAATGCAATAAAAGCTTGAAAACAAGACGATCGAACGATTTACGACAAATTCCCCAGTACGTAATCAATTTCTAATAATAAATCTGTATCTGTTAAACTGCAAAATTCTACTGCATAATTCGAAACCCTTTGAAAATCAAAATTATGCGTTAACAGTGTTATGTCAAATAATGAAACGAATACTTGATAATGAAAAAAGTAACGCAATTTGAACAGAATCGGATTTCCCAATTTTCCAAAAATATTCTTGCTAATAAATTAAGAAAAATATGCTGAAATGTAAGAATGGTTTTTGATATTCACCAGAAAATGCGACGAAAATAACCAAAAATATCAGGATCGTGGAAGTAAAACCTATTTTGGTGCAGGTGCTTGTTCTTTATTTCAATTTCGTTATATGAAAACGAGTGATTTCATGTCTCGTATCTTCGCAGTTTAACAATATTTTTGTAAAATGATTAATTTTCTAGGGTAATATTTTTATATTAAAATGAGGTTTTCATCCTCAGGACTTGCTGAAAATTTGATTAGGAAATTCAATTATTTTTGATTCTATCATTATCAGGATCGTGATGAGACATAAATATATCAATGTTATTAAAATCTGTACTTTCGTTTTACAAGAATTAGTCATTCTATAGATCCCTAAAGTTATTATGACAAATCTAATATTTTTTAAACAAGATTCCTATTTATTTTAATTTCGTTATATGGAAACGAGTGATTTCATGTAACATATCTTTGCAGGTTAACATTTTTGTAAAATGATTAATTTTCTAGGGTAATATTTTTAAATTAAAATGAGGTTTTCATCTCCAGGACTTGCTGAAAATTTTATTAGGCGTTTCGATTAATTGTTGATTTTATTATAATCAGGATCGTGAGGAGACAGAAATTCATTTGAATTTCCGTTTATCATATTACCTGATGCATTTTTTTACCTGAAGGATAATTGTTTAAATTTTTTTTTTTCGGAGGTAATTTTCTTGTTCATATTTTCGATTTCCAAAGTCACATATGCTGTCGAAAAACAACTTTGTAACTTAAAACCCCTGGTTGTACTTCCCGTATCCTGGAATATATAAAATAAACACAAAGCATCGAGTTCTAAGTATAAGACATTGATATTATTAATTTACATAGAAACTTATCTGATATATATGGTGATTTACGATGCTCGATGTTGTGTAAAATAACTATTTCCATTTGAAACATTTCGGCAGATGTTAGGCGAAACAGTTATTCGACAAACAATCTTTAACGATGATATTCTCTGAACAACACTATCGTAAAAAATTGTTAGCTAAACGACTTGGCGTCGAAAAATTTGCAAAACAATGCAAAACTACGATTACACGGCAGGCGTTGATTTAACTCACGACTGATTTTCGGAAAACTATAAATTAGTGAATTATCAACTATTATGTTGGTAATTTTTTTTAAAGGGGTAAAACATAATAACGCATAATAAAAGGTGCATATAAACATATCGCGCAGGACACTCCGTTTTTTGTGTCAAAACATTTGACAACGTCAACGGACATAACATGTAAACAGAGCGCCTTTGATCACATGTATATTTTTGAATTTCATATATTTTTGCCGCTGCCACCAGAGGGCAGGAGCTCTCGGGACGATTTATTTCTGGACGATTTGACCAGCCTCACCGAAACGGCCATTTTGAACTATAGTTCAAAATGGCCGCCATGGCGCCGTGTCGGAAATGCACCCCCTTCGCGTTGATTTTCAGGTGCGAGAAGTACCTTTTTGTGCGTATTTTACAAAAAAATATCGTTTGCAACTCGGACCTGAGGCGTAGCTTTGTTCTCGGACCAATTTATCAACCTCGGCTACGCCTCAGCAGATAAATTGGCCCTCGCCCAAAAAGCCACGCCTTAGGTCCTAATTACAAAATATATTATAAAATTTTGCCATGGAACTTGCCATCCAATTCGATGGCAAATGGATGGCAGGCCGCAACGAGGGCATTAATGCTGTATAAGCTTTTCTAAGGCAAGATTTAAACCGGGCCAAAGTCATCTTGACCTGAATTTGCCCCAAAACCTTTGCTAGGGGGTTTATAATAAAAATATTTTCTTTTATTTTGTGGTAAAAATAATATTCTGGAAAATCACTTGGCATACTGTGTGTCCAGGTCAGGTGTCGGAAACTCAATGTCAAATGTCACTCAATGTTAAAAAGATAAAAAGTGTCTCCCATGAAGAACTAAAAAGGGTGACAATCGTAGTTCGGCCTGTCTACTTAAAGTGGTACAGAGGGCGCTGGAATACGTTGTGGATAAATGGCGCGAAATACGATTTGACAATGCTTTCATCAAAACGTAAATTGTAACAGCTGATCGCATTCGGTTCACTTGTGGGCGAGAGGAAGGTGAGGAGCGGGTGAAGATTCTCAACGTATGTCAACGCCTCTAGCGGAATTGCCCAGTTTAGTAGACAGCTCTCCTAATGCTTGAACATACGATTGTCACCCCCCTGGAACTAGAACCTGGAGAGATAACTCGGATGGAGGGGATGGCCACAAATCCTTCCACAGTTGCTGCGAGGTGGGGGGGTGGTTTGAATGTTTCCTTTCTCTTTTCACAGCTAGTGCTTCTCGCTCATGTTCGCATTCACATACATGCAAATCTAGCGCATGCGCAGAAAGATACTTGGTACGGCGTACCTCATTTTAACGGCTAATTCTAGAAGGATTTGTGGCCATCTCTCCTTACCCCTTCCACCCGAGTTATCTCTCCAGGTTGAAACCAGTATGAAATTCCAAAGTTTATATACCCATTCAAATTACAAATCATATTTCGAATTTCATTCAGAATGGAAAATAACAATAATGAAGTGAAAAAGTTGTTGGTTTTCATGTATTCAAAAATTAAATATAATTAGTTGAAAATTAAATCATTACTTTCCTTCAGATCTGAAGCACTTTTCTACAATCAGATAAATTCGGTAGAATTACTTTGGCGGGTTCCTTAATTGAAAAATATGAAAGCTGTAATCTTAATTATGAAAAATTGATTCATTCCATCAAAAAAAATTTTGACGTAAATATTTTTAAGTATGTACCCTTCTGTCTTGATAATTTACTGTTTATGATAATTTTTACTGTTATTGCTCATGAAATAATTATTTAAATAATTATTATATACATAAGTGCCGTAGAAAATTTTTTTCAATAAACTTTGTCTTAAAAGAATTAAATGATAATTGTCCTTCATATTCATGCAAGGAGTCATCACTGGCATGTTTTTCGTATTGTAATAAATAAAATTCATTTGTTTAAATAACTAAATTCAATTTACTGTTGCGAAAATATATTTTTGCAAAACCCATATGCCTTTCATGGTGTGTAAAGCCGTCTTTTGCTTATTTTTCATCGATAGTATTAATTATTATACTTTCACAAATTTCTTTTGTTTAAAAGTATAAAAGTATAAGTAGTAGGTTAGGCAGGTTAGTAAGCAAATCTGCTAAACGTCAGGGTCTAGGTGTCGGGAAAAAAGAAGTAGTCTGGAGATGTCAAAGACGTTCTTCATTTTTTGTGTCGCTATTTTGATGTGTGTCCTGAAGTTAAGTCTTGTGTCTAGTGTAATTCCGAGGTATTTGACTGTCTTTTGAGTTTTGAATGGTACACCGTCTGGCCTTCTCAAGGTGAAATAAGCAGAAGTTTTTTTGTTTGGGAGGAAGACTATAGCCTCCGTTTTGTCAGCGTTGACTTTTAGTCCGAGCATGTCATATCTGTCGAATAGTTCTTTAAGTCTGTTTCGTAGGTTAGTTTTCATCGTTTTTACGTCTTTGTACGAGTAATAAACTATAAAATTGTCTGCGAAAGCTATAGTACCAAAACCTGGTTGGCCTATATGTTCCCTTTCGCTTTGTAGAGATGCTACAGCAATGTTAAAGAGTATTGGAGAGTTCACTGCGCCCTGCTGCAGTCCCTCTTTGACCTCGAAGGTCTTGTTTGATATTTCGTTATTGGAGAAAATTTTGAATCTCCTACCTTCTGTCATATTTTTAATTAATTTGATGACTTCTTTTGGGAAACCGTTATCTAGCATGACCCTGTATATAAATGCCCTTGGTATTGTGTCGAAGGCTTTTTCTACGTCTACTAGCACTGCCCCGGTGACCTTGCCCTCGAGTTGTGCTCTTAATACGTCTGATGTTAATTTATTAATCGCGTGTATTTTTGAATGTTTCTTTCTGAAGCCGAACTGGTTTTCTAGAATAACTGTTCTTATTTCTGTGTGATAGACTATGATTCTGTTAATCACAGCCTCGTAAACTTTGCCTATGTTGGATATAATAGGCTGATAGGTCTAAAGCTTTTATAGTCCGTCGGAGTCTTGTTCTTTTTTAATAGTGCGATGACTTTTGCCGGATTCCAGCATTTTGGAAATGACATAGAGTTTATTAAGTTGTTAAATATAATAGTGTAATATTCTATGAAGTTTAATGGGATTTTCTTTAAGGCTATATTAGGAATCATGTCCAATCCAAAGGACCTTTTATTGTTCAGGTCCCTGAAAATCCTGCCACAGCTTATTACGTTGATGAAGTATGGCCGTAATGTTCTGTCTTTAGGGTCTGTCGCCTTGTTGTCAGTTGTGAAGTTAGTGATGTATCTATTGTCTCTGTTATTCCTAAATTCAATAAAGTTATTGATGAGTTCGTTTCTTTTTAGTTTAATTCTGTAGATTTGTCTGTCTTCAGCTGTAATTCCTTTTCTGATATTAGTTAGGATTTTGTTTTCTTTATCTAGTGTTATATTCTGTGTATGAATTCTTTCAAAATTATTACCCAGTAAGTTCAGTATGTCCTGTCTGTTCGTCACCATGTTCTTTTCAGTCTTACTGTCATGGATTCTGTGAGATCTCTTAATGTTCGTAAGGGCTGGGTCTGAGTCGTTCAGGATTAGGGTGTCTATGTTCGGATTGGGTTTTTTTCTATATATAGAATTAATTTCCCTGAACATATCCTTGGGATTGAATTAAAATATTTTCGTTATCTTATTCTTCCAAAGTCTGTTATTCTCTTCGTGCATCTCTAGACCTATCAGCTTTTTCAATGTGTTGATATCTTTCCTAATAGCTGCTATTTCTATGGAATTGCTCTGTATACTACGTGTTGACCTGGCAAGTCTGTGTAATCGTGTGAGTAGAGTGTTCTTTTGTTTCTTAAACTTCCTGATTTTGTGTGAGTCTATTCTGTCCTTGTAGTTGTGTGTCTTCGTTAAAGGAGTTGAATCTTCCAGTGCTTTGCATATATGCGAATTCAGTATGGGGATAAATCTCTGTCTCTGCCGGTGTCATGTTTCTGTCACTATAAGATCCTTCTATTTCTATCGACTCCAAATAAGAAATGAATTTTGTCCAGTCGGTCTTAGCTGTGTTCAGTTTTGCTATGGGAGGATTGGTGGTTGGTAGTTCTGTGTTTAGTATTGTTATATCTGTGGTGACCATAAAATGGTCGCTACCTGATGGACTTGTGATTGTGTTTTTCAGTTTGATTCTAGCGTCACGGATGAAGGCATCTAGGTAACCTCCCTTTATATGCGTCGGAGTCTTAGTAAATGTAAGGTCTAGTCTGAATTCATCTCCCTGTTCCTCTATAAAATCTTGGAGTGAATTCTCTGCGTTCGTTACAGTTCCGTTGCGCCATTTTGAGTGTCTAATATTCAGGTCCCCTCCTATGAGAAAATAGTTGTTGCCTTTCTGTAATCTATATTTTGCTTAAATCATGTCCTTAATCTGCTGTGCTAGGTCATGATTTGTGTGTCGTCTGTTGTAGATTGACACTAAAAATAATGAGCCTTTTCCCTGTAATTTGATCTTTATTGCGGTAAATTCTATTTTCACTCCGTCGAGTTCTATCGAATCGTCGTGGTGTGGGGTTAGAATCTGGTGTCCTAATCCGTTTCTGACCAATATAGCCGTACCTCCTTTCTTGATGTTTAACCTGTCATTTCTGACTAATTCGTATCCAGTAAACCGGGGTCTGTCTTTACTCTTGAAGTGCGTCTCACAGAGCAATGCTATATCTATGTCCTTTGTCTTAAGTGCGTCTTTTAGTTCGTCCTGTTTTTGTAATGTCGTCAGGGAGTTTGGGTTCCATAATAGAACCCTATATGAGCCTGGTGTCCTACTCATATCTGTCCCTTTCGAAAAATGGTGATTCGAAGGGACCTGGTTCCCTGGCTAGTTTGATCGCTGGGGTGAAAGATAAATTGAGGATGTCGCATGTGCTAGGATTGTCTGTTTTGTTCATGGTCTTGTTAATCATGTCATACATGTTTCGTGTGTCAACTCTGTCTATCCTCTTTTGGTTTATGACTCTAGCTGGGCTACGGAATCTACCGGAAGGGTAGTTCGAAGCCTGGTATGAGGTTACGTCTTCATACAGTCCGTCTCTAGCTTTTTCTCTACCCAGGAACAGCCCCGTCGAGAGGGTGGAGGAGAAGGGGGAAACCCCCCGGGCCCGGGCTTTTCAAAGAAGCCCGTAAGTCAATAGCAGAAAAAAAAATTTCGTTTTTTTACCTGAAAATACAATTAGTTTATTTACAAATTTTTTCTAAAAATATAAGTTTTCTTTGAACATGATAATATTCAAATGTCGCGTGTACCTTTTAAAAAACTTCGCGCTTGGTCATTGAAAAATGTTCATCGATTCTCAAAACTATATGAAATACCAGCAATTTAAAAATTTTCAAATTCGAATCGGATTTCCAACTTTTTTTAAATTACCATACCTTATTTGAAAATGCAAGTAAACTGTTAAATATTCCGAAAATCATTTATAAATTCGAGATTAATAATAAATTGAAAGTGAGTATTCGAAACTCCTAAACTTTTTGGAGTTTGGATTTGAAAATTGTCCGTATTCATAGACAATAAAAAAAAATTGCCGAAACTGATTATTTTTACATAGCATCAAATAGATAATGTTCAGAAAAAATACAATTTCCCATTCTCTGAAATGCAAGTGATTACAATATGATGATTTTACATTAGATTCATTCTAAATGCATATATAATAATATTTTTATGGGAATATAATTATATGCAAAAATTTTCAAAACCGAATCGAATATCCAGCTTTTTTCAAATTACCATAACTAGTTTGAAAATGCAAGAAAACTGTTAAATATTCCAAAAATCATGTATAAATTCAAGATTATTAACAAATAGATAATGAATATTCGAAAATCCTGAACTTTTTTGAGTTTGGGTTTGAAAATAATCCATATACATAGACAATAAAATAAATTTCTAAAACTGATTATTTTAACATAACATCAAATAGAATGTTTTGAAAATATAACATTTTAATTCTCTGAAATGTAAGTCATTACAAAATGATGTTTTTATATTACGTTTATTCTATGTGCATATAGTATAACAATATTTTAATGGAAATATAATTATATGCAACAATTTTCAAAATCGAATCAAATATTCAACTTTTCTCAAATTACTATACTTCATTTGGAAATGCAAGAAGACTGTTAAATATTCCAAAAATCATTTATAAATTCAAGATTATTAACAAATTGATAATGAATATTCGAAAATCCTAAACTTTTTGAAGTTTGGATTTGAAAATTGTCCACGTCTATAGACAATAGCCTAAAAATTTTGATAATCTTGTCTTTCATAATATAAACATATATGATTTTGTTATATTGCACAGTGTTTCTTCAAAGAATTGGGGGTGGGGCCCGAGTTTTATACATCTCCCGGGCCCGGATTTTCTTTCGGCGGCCATGCCCAGGAAAGGTGTCCTAATGGAATCACGTCTCTGTTCCCTAGCTAGTCTGATTGTTGGTGTGAGCGTCTCGTTAGTGTTTCCTGTGTATTTGCTCATTTCTCTTTCGATAATCCCTGAGGGGCTACAGTGTCTAGCTGGGGAGTCGATTGTGGTTTGGTACAGATCGTACATCTCCGTCATTTAACCGTCGTACATCTCCGTCTTTAACTCTTTCTTTAACCTCTTCTTGGTCTGGGGTCACTCTTCCCCTTCTATGGTCAATAAAGTATGTTGTTCTAGTGGGAGTGTTAATGTCTGATTCGTAATAGTTTGACAATGTGGTCATTGAGGTCGAGGGGGTAATCATTGAGGTTCCTAGGGAAGCCGTCCTGAAACTCAGATTGTCTGGGTATTTTTTGATTGTTTCAAGTCGGATTGGCCTGTTCTGTGTCTGTCGTTCTTGTGGTTGAATCAGTGGAATGACACCCGCAAGTGGACTGATAGGTTCTCTGTTAACGTGTATGGGTTTCGTGTCTGTAAGAGTTGTATATAATTCTTTTACTGTTCGTCATGGAAATGATTGTGTTGATGTATGTTAGGTATTGTTGTACTAGGTCTGGGTCTTTCTGGTCTCACCGACTGCTGAAGTTTTAGGACATTTTTTGCGATTATCGAAAAAACAATCTGCTCAATAGTCCAATGACTTTCGCACACAGAACGCTTTATGACCCTACCAACAATGTCGACATAAAAAACGAGTCAAGTGACGACTCTCAAAATTGGTCACTTTTCGACTCGGCAAACGATATCGTCCGAGATTCAAATAACGATTTCATTTGACAAGTCGACAGACGACTTTGCCGGACGACTCGAAAGTTGACTTTTCTGGACGAGTTAACAAGCGACTTTTTTATAGAATTAACTGATAAATTTGTTATATGACTCAATATACGAATACGATAACGATTTTCAGCGGCTTGACAGAGAATATCAACTTGCGAAACGAGGCAAAAGACGACTCTCGCAATAGGTCACTTTTTGACTCGGCAAACGATAACGACAGCCGATCCAAATGAAGAGTCAACAGACAATCTTGCTGGACGAGTCGACAATCGACTTTGCTGAACGAGAAGACAAATAACTTTACTGGAGAGTCGAAAGACAGTTTTTTTCTAAGACAAAACTGATAAATTTGTTGAATGACTAAACATACGACCAAAATACCTTTTTCTTTGACTCGACAGATGATACCATAGATGATCGAGGTTATAAAACAATTACAGCTTTCGATCACTGAAAATGACTTGATTGAGATATGACTGTGATTCTGTGAAAAAATACAATTATATTTTTTATACAAAGTTTATTCAAGTATGATTTTTTTTAAATATAGCTAACCATATAAAATAGATATACCATATCTAGTATAAAATAGACTACGTAATTTACTTGTGTTTAATTGTGAGCGGTTCTGGCTCTTCGTCTCTTTTTTTCCACTTTTTTTTTATTCTTTATAATTTTCTGTCGCTCGTTTGAAAACTTCCGGATGTCTTTTCTTGGTCGAATCTTTCATCTTTCAGGTTAGTCAGAGTTTTCTCCCGATGTAAAGATGAACTGCCTTTGTTGTTGTTAACAGCAGAAAAACAATCGTAATTTAGCTGAAACAATTTCAAGAATTTGTCGCTATAATTGCAATAAAATGTGTGTGTGTGTATGTAGCAGACACATTTTTTTATTTTGAACAACAATTATCTCAATGTACATAACTTATGTAAAATAAGAATTATTTTGAAGACTTCTAATATTACAGCAAACTTTTTTTAATTCGGAACATGGCCACTATTTTCAAAACTACAACGAATTTCAAATAAAATCAATGTCATACTCGTCGTTCATTAAAAAAATTGACTATCTTTCTGATACGAAAAAATGAGAGGTAGTTAAAAAACATTTTTTAAACTACAGAATTCAGATTCGGAATTCAGAGTGGTGTTTGAATTTGGACATTTCCGTGTTCGATATGTAAGATTTGAAGTATATATTTCTACGCCACGCTTATGATAAACTAATGTTTATTTTGGCAAAAAAGAAAGTCGCCGAGCAAATTTTATTATCTTCATTGTAAGTAGATGTTGTAACAGGTTTTAAAAATTGAGGAACATCAAAAACTTTCAAATTTTGTTCGCATTGCACTGAGTTTGGAATGGGCTGTTTTGCTCTAGCAAAAGAAAAAATATTTTCCAGAAATTTGATGACATACGTCCACCGAGTACACATAAATAGCCACAGTTTGTGATTAAATATGTCGATAAATTCATTAGCGTTTTTGTTGTGATGGAAATTCCTCTTTAAACGGGTTTGAAAACTTTCGAATTCCCAAATCGCAAATTAGTAAAAAGATGTTTAACTTCTGCTGAAAATTCGACTATTTCATTGAATTTTTTGTCTGAAAAAGTGTTGCCCATTATTTTTCCAAGAGCAAATTAAAGTGATGGAGATTTTGCGAGAGAAAACCATTTACATACTACATCAACTACTGAAGCAGTTGCAATATAATCAGGAGTTTTCGTAACATCTGCCAATATTTTTAACCCTGCAGAAACGTCATGTGATAATAAATTCTTCACTTTGCTAACTTTCATTTTGTTGAATGTGTTTAGAGATAAGTCATCGGTTTTGAGTTTAGGAACTTTTTTTAATTCAGACTCTTCTTGAAATTCAGCTATTTGTAAGAAGTGAGTAGAATTTGCGATCGATGGAAAAAGATTGTGCTTTTCAACGAAAAAATAAGACGAAGTTATCGTTTTGTTGCTGAGTAAGTCAGATTTTAAATTCTTCAGTACATGACCTGTATCTGCCGCAAAATAATGTGTTCTTGGTGTAATGGAGTTGGTTTTGTGTAATTGAAATTATTTCTTAAATGATTGGTTCAAGAAGTGAACCCTTATAGCTGTCACCAATGCAATAGTAGGCAACAATTTGCGTCCAGCGCGAATACAGACCACCTAATGGATGAAATTCCTAACTCTTTCTTGACTCATCTGTCGAATGTATCAAATAACGTTATTAAACAATTAATTGCTTTTCAAAATATCTGAAAAAGATGATATTTACCAAGATGAGTTTTTCAGTATCAAAGATAATCAAGTGTTAACACAAGACGAAAAAAACATCTGTCAATCACCTGATCTCTCATTGATGTCTAATATTTTGGCAATAATAAAATTATGTTAAATAATTCTCATGGCTCGTCATAATAATTTACAGTAGTTTTTTGAAAAAATTATTAGAATCATCGTAATGAAAGCTGTCATTTCACTTTGAATGATAAAATGATAGGTCGGTAAAATTGCTTAAAAATATTGCTTATAATGCAAAAATAGTATATTCCTTAACTAGTGTTGTAAAGTTTTTTCTAACGAATCTGTGAGTTGCAACGCGAGCCGAAGGCGAGCGTTGTAATCAGATGAGTTAAATAAAAGTTTCTTCTATTCACATTTACTTCACATTTAGCACACAGTGTTTTTGGATGAAATGAATTGTAATTTATTCAGGTTTTCGCTTGCAAATTTTCGCGAGCACTTGCAGGAGCACTTTTCATTATTATTTTAAGCATACAGGTCGTTCGTTTGCATCGATATTGAACAATACTATGCAAATTTACATTCATATTGTCGCGGGAAAAAACACTCAAAAATGCGTAATTCGTTTAAAATAATACTGTTTCCAGCCCGCAAATCATGGCAAACAAATAAAAGAGCACTAGGATGATATCTTAAGAAAAGTTCGGCCAAGCCGTTTATTCAATGTAATATAACAACAAAAAATTCCAATGCCCGAAAAATGTTGCAAGCAAAAAGGGAAAAACTAACACTGGCATAAAAATTGGAATCGCGGCGGCAATAATTATAATTCTCGGACGCGAGCACACTGTGATGCGACCGATCGAAACTGCGCGAAATCTTGATTTAGTATTATTTAAGACTATTATTTGTACACAGCGCGACGTTAATTTTTATTTTTTTAGAAAGTGGCGGACGGATGCAAACGGATTTCAAGCAAGAGTAATGGCAGATTTTCGAGCCTTTATTAAACAGCTCGAAGGACCATGTTCGTCAGGCTGGTCGAGACAGGAGAGAAAGCACGCACTTAATTCCGTCCAGCAAGGCATGCGCCATTTATTTAGCACAAATTACTTCCATGTAATAAAATTGTACAAGTGAAGATTTCGCACAAAGAGTGACACTTGGTTTGGAATAATAATATTAAATTAATATATAACTGTGCTACTGTGTCACAAATTTACAATTAATTACTTAATATACAAAAACTTGACAATGCATTGGGAAATTTAAAAATTATCGAACCTCCAACAACTTCGGTGTTTTCACTCGCTTCGTTTTCAATGACAGCTGGTTTTAATACGACTTCAAACGTTCCTGCTGACGTTTCTGAAACGTTTGAATGAAAAATAAATTACAATAAAAATGTAGGTAGTTTGTTGAGCAAAGTTTATTTAGGAAATTCTGTTGGATGGTTACTATTATACATAAATTTTATAAAAATGTTATAAGGTCGATTTTATCAAAACCAGAATCTTACGATCAGATACTTACAGAATAGATGCAATCCCAATTGTATTATTAGGTATAATATTATATAAGGTTTAGATTCACCTATATCATCGAACATACGCCGCGACGGCGAATTCGTGACTAACCAGTCACAATTAGGTGGTTCAGAGTATTAAGCGATTTCTTCTGTTTCCATTTCGCTCATCTTTGCTAATGTTATGTTACTACGAATTTCGTCTTCATCGCAACCGTCATTAAAAACCTTGAATTTCATAGCATTCGTAGGAACTTAAGTTATTATTTTCATGACAAAAATATAATAAGAAACTTTTCGCTTTGTAAATAAGAAACTCGCGTTTCGTTTTTATCGTAGTTTGTCGCAGTAATTCCACGCGGTTAATCGGCGGCCATTTTTACGTTTGTTTATTTGATTTGCATTTCAGACGTCTTGTTCGTTTTCTGAAAAAATGGTTGAAAAAACCATCAATCAGACAGGAACAAATCAAAAGCGTCAACCAGACATCGCTTGATCTGCTCGTATATATCAGCCGGACGCCGCTCCATGATTACGAGGTCGCGGATACATGACATGGCATCGATATCGAGTGACTGATGACATGATCAGCCTTCGTCGCACCAGAGGTTATTCTGGCACTGCGAAACACGGTCTCGATCTGGGAAAACCATAGGGCGGGGCTGCCTGCAAAAACGGCATCAATCTGGGAGGCCGATAGCCAGCCTCAAGACTAACTTCCTGTCGTGAATCACTATGGGGAATTTCGGGGGCTGAATTTTCGTCTCGTCGCCCGCTGCCATCCGACGTTGTGTCATCTTGAGTCGAGTAGGATGCTATCATCTCCTGATAGGACCGCATCTTGGCGCGCATTTCCTCGAGCTCCACCCTGAGCTTCTCCAATTCGGCCTTCAACTGCTCCGTTTCATCCGACATGTCCGACAGAAACTTAAAGTTTTTCGAAGTGAGGAAATGATTAAAAATTCAATTGTTCTCGTAAATACAAAAGTAATAAACATTGTTTTACATTTTGTTACAACTCAAAACTTCCGGAATCGGCGTTGAAGCCACGACCTCAGTTACGTAACTTTCCGATCTTTGAGTTACGGATATTGATTGATCACATCCTGCATTTCCTTTCCGGATGGATATTCTTTTTTTCTCAAGTTTCTTGCAAATTTTTTTTCCAGAGTGGCGATTGCTTTTGCGGAGAACGAAGTGTTGCTCTTCTTTTGTTTCTCAGTAGAAACAACGAGTTCTTCCTCCCTAATATCTGATTCATCTGTAAGCGAATACGAATCAGATTCGCGTTCAGAATTCCCTCCAGGTGTTTCTTCAAAACTTTGACCGCAGGTTCCAGGTTTTGAAGCTACAGCTTCTGCTGCGACCATGTTAACGATTTTAACAAGGTTTTGCGACGGAACAATTTTTTTTTTCGCAAAATCACTCTGTTCCGAAACGGAAAGCTTTTTTGTATAATCGTTGCCCATTGAAACGGAACGGAACGGGTTGATGAGCCAAAAAATTCAAAAGTTTGAGTTTACTTCTTCCCTTATGTTAGAAAATTGTACAGCTACTATGGTGTAATTCAAATATCAGTTACAAACAGGATGACGCTCATATGCGAAAATTGTAGGGGGAGGGGGGGTATGACAAAATTCATAAAATCACACAATATTACAGTTCAGTACATATTTATTTGATTAAAATATTTGAAGTATCAAAATTCAGCACATAAGTTGTTATTATTGAATCGAAAATTATCATATGATGAATAATAAATAACTGTTTCTGAATTGATGACTATAAGTTTTCGTACTCGTTGGTTGAACGTGAATAAATAAAAATCGTATAAAAATAGCATATGTATATTGATTAAAAATCCTTCAAAATCGTTGAATACTATATAGTTATTAGTAGTTCAAAATTCATCATAAATAAAAAAATCATTTAAAAATAATGCATAAAATAAGATGAGACTAGCAAGTAATTTTAATTCTGTAAAAGTCGTAAAAACACCGTGTAAAAATCGTGTATATTTTGTTATTAATAACTTTATCTTTATCTAATGAATTATTTACTATTTTATTTTTTTCCTCCATCCCATCCTGTCTGCACCCCTAACCATTCCTGTCGCCTTTGCCTCCCTGTTTTTCTCGCCTACCCTGTCCTCCTCGCCCTTTCCCTTTCTGTCCCCCTCTCTCTTCATCCAGTCCTAACTCTAGCTAATGTCCACATCATATCCAAAAACAACCCTTGGTATTGTCGATTTTGGTTTCGTACCTTTTTTGTTTGAAAAATTTTTGAAAACGCGCGTTGTCTGGGTCTTTTTTGTTTTGCCTGTATTTTTTCGCTGCTTCTCTGGTGTTCCTCTCATTCTCCTCCTCTTTCAGTTGTCGCTTGTTCTTCTCCGCCAGCAGAAATCTATCCCCTTCTCCTGACTATTCTCGGATTATACTCTCGGTAATAATGAATAAGCAATCGATAAAAATAAAAATAATAGTATGATAATAATGAACAATGCCAAATAGCCAAATGATCGCACAATGCATGCTCTAACACTGTCACGCGTGCCAGGATGAGATCACATATCACTTCAAAATGTATGCAATGCCATATATTGATTTATTTTCATGATGGTCGATTGATTTGATTTGATTTATTCATATGGATATTATTCATTGATTATTCGTTTTTTCGACAAATTTTCAGTTCTTCAACTTCCGCATAAAAAGCGAATGCAACTTATAATTTTAACAAATTAAGGGTGAGGGATCAAAAGGGCCTAACCATAGTTTCATAAACTTTTCAGGTTGCGGAAAAAACTCATTGATTTTGCCAAATCAAAGGAATAAAATAAGCATTTTGGCGAGCTAATAGGTTACATTGAAATTCGTTTTTTTGCCCAATTTCTTTTTAAGTAGTTGAAAACTTTTCGAGTTACAAGGCATTTTAGTAACGCACAGGCCTAACCCGAGGTGTACTGTGGAATCTAAAGGGCCTATCACACACGGAGAAAAATAATTTCAGTCTCCAGGTTGTAAGTTGTTCAGCTAGAAGTTTCGCAGTTGCGATTTTTGCTGGTTTTAAAGTGCTAACTAATCCACGCAATCTTTCTCAATCTTATTCCGTCATTTTTAGCTTTGGAAATTCTTGTTCGTTCTCTCGATAGAAATTTTTCAGGAGTATGAGAATGTTGCCATGAAGTACGTAGAATACCAACGTGTAAGACAATCCAAGATTGTTTTGCATAAATTTAGTGTTTTTAATCTTGACAAAACTGTTGGTGTACGTAAATATTTTACTACAATCCTTACAGTGTCTGAAAATGTTATAATTAGCGATGCTAAGAAGCGGATTTATGTGTTAACGTTTACCAATAAATTTACTCCGGAAAATCTCATAAGTCGGAGATTCACTCGAATTGGGTCGGCAGGATTTTTACTACATTTTCATGAAATGTCTACTGGAAAAATTTAGGGTCATGTCAATCTCATTATCTTACCTAACAATTTCTGAAACTTTGATATTTTTAGACCATCGTTGACGGCTAGTTGCAAAGTATGTGCAACACATCTAATGCGTTTGGTTTGGATTCGCTCATTCTTTGAAATATCATCAAAAATCCATCATTAGCACAATCTTCATCTTTCATAATTATTTTTGTATCATCGTCAGCTTCAGTACCTATCATATCTTCATTTAGCAAACTTGGAATTTTCGTGACATTCGCTGCATTATCATGTCATAGAAAAAAGTTGATGCAGCGTTATCTAATACTTGTCCATAACTTCCACAACAACATTTTTCAAATATTCACTTGTGTGTGACTTATTCAGTTCTTTCGCACACAATGTTCCTAAAACAATCTCATCAGATTTTATGTATTGTAGATTGATACCAATGATTGATCTGTCAGAATTTGTGCCAATGTCAACATTTAAAGAGACAAACTTTGAGCCCACTTCCTTCATTACCGACTGCTTTGATTATTGGATTAATAATGTTTCTGGAACCTGAATCTTGTATAAATGCAAACGGATGACCATTGACAGCAACCATGTCAACAATAGCGTCGATTAACAGTTCTTTTGTGAAACAAAACGAGATTTGTTCAGACCTTAACTTTTTCTCCAATGGTTCATTGCGGATATTCTGGTTCTGTCTTTTGCCGCAATTCGTATAATACAGTACTGATCATAAAATCTGGAAATTTTTGATGATATTGTAGGGGAGAGGCACGTAGGATGGAACAGCTGTAATATAGTCACTACAGTTATAACTATTTTCTTTTGAAAAAATTCATAAAACACTTTATGAAGTGCATGAATAGATTAACAATCAGTGAAAAATAAAATTGTGTTGTTTTTACAAAAAATAAAAAAAAAAACAGGAAAACCCCTCTCTTTTCTCTTTTGTCGTTGTTTTTCATTCCTTTATGTGTAACAGTCAACGCTCAAAACGACTGTTTCATGGTCAATTTTACCATAAAACGATCAAAATTGACCGATTTTTTCATAAATGAAATACACGATAGCAATAACCATACAGTAATATTGGGTTTATGTTGAGACTTTTATTAAAATGATCGAAGTTTACATTGGCGTCTCAACAGGCTCACAAATGATTCAGCACTCTGACCAATCCAATTTTTTTGCATCTGTCATTGATTGCCTACAAGATGAGTAGCTCTTGTGTGTAGAGTGTCTCACAAATATTAAAAACAGCGTGTATATTACGCTCCATATCCGGAAAAAATTCAATGCAACAAGTAACATGCACTCATAAAATAAAGGCGTTTCCCGCAGGCTTACATTGTACGCGTGGGAGCTGCATTATTTCACCATATATGTATTTGACAGTACAAAATTTATTTGGCCACCATCAATTCGTACCATAAATATCAACATAACTTGGTACGGACGAATGAATCTCAAACGACCATTGGTCACCTCAACTATTCAATAGTTCACGACTGCCAAAAACATCTTTTGTCGATGGAGCTCCGTGTCATATAACTGTCGGCATTCAAATAGTAACCACATGTTAAGTAACTGTATGAACCGTGAGTTCCTAGTCAGAGAAAAAATAAAGCATTTAATTCAATTTAATAATTAGATACTTCGTTACCTTCACTTAATGGAAGTAGCACCTTCGTAGCTCAATTCCGGGAAATGCCTTCCTTGCCTCCATTCCAATCTCCCTCTCAAAGTCTGTCGTAATGCGACGAACGTTTACTTGGACAGACAGTTTGCTTTTCAAAAAATTGGAAAACACCGCATAACTCGTTCTTCTTTATCATGATTGCATTCATGATGTTGATGTTCTGTAAAATTCAGAGATATCGAAAAAAAAGGTACATCGAACCACGTGTCAATTATTAGGCAGATTTATTTTAATTGGAGTACAGTACAAATTCAAATCATTAACTCTGCCTTCCCGTTGCACTGCACGTGAATTGTAAGTAGCTGGTTGTTGCGGGACTTGATGTCACATATTTCTCTTGGGAGAGCAGCGCATGTGCCATCTGCAATAATGTCGATATCTCCCGTTTTGTTTTTCGCATAGGCACTCTCCTCAAAAATGCGATTTATTTCCTTCGTAATAATTCCAGAGTGTAGATCTACGACAGGAATTTCGCTACCTGGAACGGTGTTTTCGTGACACAAGGATGTAAAACAAAGGAAGAAGAACGCTGACAAGCGGCCTGCTGAGGCATATGTAAGTTGCTTTTTTTCGACCTCGAGGCCAAATTCGAGCAATGAACCACATTGCTTCGGTTCAATGCCGCCGGCACATAACCTATGTAGGAACCTAATAACCTTTTGCAAGGTCCACACTTTAGCAGCTTCCCAATGTCTGAGAGGTAAAAAATATTCATATAATAATGCCTGCTATTGACATGCTACAAGAATATAAAGTGAACCATTGTAGAAACATTTCATTTAGTAACTCTAGTCGCGCTGCAATCCTTTTGTAAATGGGAGCCGGCTTTGTGTAAGAGCTTGTTGCCATTTGAACCAGGTCCCCTTTGGACATTAATTCGTTGTAATTCATCATGTCCGGTTCATGATGATAGACATATTCTTCGCCCGTTTGGGGATCTATTGAATTTTCGCACGGGACATCGTCCAGTAATGTTTAAAGATGTTGGCATTACCGAAGCATCGGACAGACAAAAATGAAGATAGAACACCGGAGTTACTAAGTACGTGTTGCTTTATTGAAAGAACAGACAAGAATGACGTAGCGTAGACCTACAGTATATACGCGATTACAAAATTGTTAGGTGGCGCTCAGAGCGTCTCACGTTTAGAGTCCCTCTAAAGTAGAGTCTGGTCACTGGGGTGGTGGCTGTGATAATACCTAATATTTTAAATGTTCAAAGGTAACGATTTACATGCAGGATAGAACAATACTGTAAATATCTATAAAAGCGCTATTCTTAAATGCTATGTTTACAAGATCGTTGAAATCATTGCTGTTTACAACCCTGCTGAAATCCCATTTAAAAGATTTTTCAAGTGCTATTGAAAAAATAGTCTTGCATATTATTTGACAATAACGTGTCTTGCCATTGTTTTGCTTCCATGTATTAATGTCTTTGACAAAGTTCTTCTGTTCCTTATTCTTAAACGCCAGCGGATAAATCTATCAATTATCTTGGATATGATAGCATGACAATCTTTTAGATGCGAATATTTCAAATTCGTGAAAAGTTGCTCAAAATAAGAAAAAAATTAATTTCTGACTCGTTGGCCCGGTCGGTAGAACTGGAGACTTGTAATTCTCAACAAAAGAACATTGGAAATGTTTAAATCATTTTTTCGCTATTGTAATCGTTAATTTTTTTTTATAACATTGTTTATAACATGATTTATGTTTATCACATTTTGTATTTGCTTTTTGAATAATTATATAACACATTAGTTACTGCTTGGTCATAGATTATACATTTGCGACTATCTACGTTGCAATTTATTTATGAAAACTGTTTTAAATTAGTAAATATGACCTTGTTTACTATGTGGAACAATTTTTTACAGTTTCAGTATTCGCTAGAAGCTCAATAGTCCCAAAGTCATTTTCATCGCCCAATAATGACAAGGTAGAGGGAAAGTAGACTCCGTTGTGTGGGTAAGTTTTGGATATTTCCATAGTGACTAATGAAGAGATTAAGTATAATAACATGATTAATATGTAAAATAATTTTATTAGTCTATTAAATATAATAAAATTTATTTAATGAACCATTTAATGAGTTGAGAATAACAATTTTTAATTTCCATCATTTCCAAATACAAAATTTTCAAAATCTCAAAGTACGATAAAATCAACTAATTAGCTAAAGTTGATTGCTTTTAAATGACCAGTTTTCCCCCAAGAAAGTTAAGTCATTTCATAAATTAAAACTACGCACTCAGAAGTACTAATTTAACTCTTATCATTTGTGATTATCGAATTTCAAGAAGTTAAAGTAAAAATATTTATAATGAATATTATAATAAAGTTTTCTTATTTTCTTACTTATTAAGGTAGTTAATAACTTGATTTACTTTTATTTATTTTAATATTTGATTACGATGGATGACGTTCAATTAGATAATTCCAAGTCTCTCTAATGAAAGTGCAAAATGAATAATGCGTTGCAAAGTGCCAGACGTTCTTTTTTATAATATCCTACAACTGTATTTAGCTTTTGTACATTTTGTTTCATTTTACATTATTTTCTTACTTATGAGGTTTGATTGCGATCGATAACACTCCATTAGATACTTCCAAGTCAAAGTAATGAAAAAGCAAAATGACACACATTATTTTTTACAATATCCTACACCTGTTTTTCAGCTTTTGTCGATTTTTATTACCTTTTACATAATTTTTATACTTGTGAGATTTGATTGCGATCGAAGAGGTTTCATTAGATACTTCCAAGTCAATCTTATGAAAGTGCAAAATGAATTTCGCGTTGCAAACTGACTGACGTTCTTTTTTACAATAGCCTACAGCTGTTTTTCAGCTTTCGTATGATATATCCCACCCCTACTAAGGCCCAGCGAAACAGAAGAGTTTCAGAAGAGTTTTTGGAATCGTTTACTGATGGAAGTTCTCAAAAGTTCTGGCTAAAATCGCTGGCTTATATACCATTTTCTGAACATGATCAGTGGTAGCAGAGAGGGTAAAAACGGCAATATTTCGTATGTTTCGGACGTTTTTCGTTCGTTTCTAACCGTTGCCTATTTAGATTTCCCGGTATCTATGGATTTCTTCATATGTTTACTTCTCGATAAAATTTTTTGACTGGATTCAAAATTTGTGTAAGTGAACAAAATCGGGTTTTCAGTGAACGTTATCTAGATAAATGTCACTGATTTCTTGCATTTTTCAATATTTGTATTCTGGAAAACAATGTACAATAATTTACATCAAGAAATTTGTACGATGGCAGAAAAAACTGAAAAATCTTTTAGATTGTACAGTATTTTGGAAATTCTCTAAACTTACAGAAACAGAATAACATTCGTCTCATTTGAAATATATATAAATAATTTAAAAAGTCATGAGTACACCTTACAAGAAAATATTAATTAACAACAATTTCAATATAAGTACAGTAAAAAATTAGAAACTGCATATTACCTTGTATAATTTCCCGATATGTCCGTATGGCTCGTATTTTTATAGAGAAAGTAGTCATCAATGAAGATTCTAGAAGCTAAATCGTAATTGCTTTCTTTTTTTTCTTTTTCGAATTTTAGTTTTGAAACGCTTCTGCTATTTTATGGATCCCGATCTTTTCCAGGTATGTTCATCATTGAAGTTGGAGCAAAAGATCTCAACAAAAAAAAAAATGCAAGAAAAGGGAGCGAGTCAAGCAAGATTGAAGCCAAAGCTAATAGATCTCAACGAAAAATCACAGGTTTTTAGGGAAAACGGCGAGAGACAAGCAGGCACCACATTCTTCAAAGAAACGTTTCAAATTAAATGCTCTTAATTACGTTTTATCAGTGATTAGTTGTATTAACAATTTTGTAAAAGGTAATACAAAAATTTACATCAAGTACTTAATATTAAGTTTGTCACAAAAGTTCATTAATAATGATGAAGTATTAAAAAATCAAATCATAAAAAAGGATAAAAAACACGGCATAAAATAAAATCTGAAGCAAAAGGCACATATATTGGAAATAAATCTTATTGATTTAAATATTTTTTTGCGATTTCATTTCTCACATTTACAAATTTTTACAGCAAATCCAGGTCTTTTTTTTACGAGAAATTTGCTTATCATTTCCAATTCAACAGCTACATCAAACGTCTGCCCGTACTTGCAGATGGAATCGAGCTCGAAGGAACCACAGAAAGGCCAGAAACTTACACCATTTGCATTGAAGGAAAGCAAACAAAGTTGTCACATCAGAAGCCGCGACAACGAGCGACCAGACCACTGGAAATTGTCCATAGCGACCTTCTTGGACCGATTTCACCATCATCGAGGACAGGAAAGCAGTATTTGCTGACGATGATAGACGACTACACTCATTTCACGGTGGCTTATGCAATGGAAACGAAATCGAAGACCTTTCGTTATCTCAAGGCCTACGAGGCCATGGCAACATCGCATTTCAACAAGAAGCTAAGCAGATTCCGCTGTGACAATGGTCGGGAGTACATC